>LPNX010073285.1:78394-93171 GCA_001517045.1 Pseudotsuga menziesii | reverse complement strand
GATTCATAAAGGTAGTATAATTTTGTTAATAGTCATTACTGTTCTCACAGCTATAACTATTTAGTTAATAATTAAATAGAATCTTAATTAGGGTAAATAATGTAATTCCTTCTTATGTCTAGATAGCATGTGCAGGCTTTGAATCAATATTCCGAATAAGAAATACTTTTTATAAGGTTATTCCATGTGGACTCTATAAAGTTCTAGTGTTTGTGCAAATTTAATTATTCCAAAACCCTAGTTCGTTTAGTTTTTGTTCCTTAAGAAAAATAAACTGACTTATTCTTAAAACTGAAGTAGATTTTAAGCCCTAATAGATAATATTTACAAAACTACATATATATTTTTGTTCCTAAGGTGGGAGTTAAATAGAATCTGGTTCACTGTTTATAACAAGGATACCCTTAAATATAATAAAACAAGAACTTAAAGAAGTTAGTATAACTAAGAAAATCCGTTTAAAACATTATAGGTATTGATCCATAGATTCTCCTTTATAGACTAAATACTTGAATCTATAGTTCTTCCATAAAACATGTAAAAACTATAGCTTTCTTTAATAAATATTATACAGAAGTAAAATATTTTTGGTCTATCTAATTCAATAATTTTTTAGGTGTAGAAAGAAAATATCCTTTGACATTCATGACCTTCATATTTAGATATGAAATAAATGCACAGAACCTAGATACTTGCAGAAGGGGAACAACCACCCAAAGAAGACTGTTCCTCTTAACTGTCTCCTGAATACAGTCAAGATCACTTGCTTTAGGACCCCCTGAGCATGCTCACTGAAATACTAGGAAAAAGAAAGTTGTGTAACATCCCATGCAGAAAATCTCTGCAACTTAGTAACCCACTAGTAGACTTAACTCTCAGCAATTTCGCTTTAGCTATCCCCCCATCGAATTTCCTTGTGTGCTTGACTTTTCAGTTTGCAAAAATCACAAGGATCTATCACTTGGAATAGAATGTAATGAGCCTCCTACTCAATTCAATGGTATTTATAATATTTCCTAGGTCTTTGGGTAAGTTTAGCAATTAAATGAGCCACCTGCTCAGCTCCTCCTCTCAAGGAACATAACCACAATTTTAGGGATTTTTCTTCCTGCAACAGCTAGAAAGTGGAATGCTAGTGCTGAGACTTGTAATTTATCCTTCGACATCTACTCATTCCTCCTAGTGGGTCAGTGAACACTCTTTCAACAGTCTTCTTTGGATAGGTGTCTCTCCTTTTTAATTATTTAAATAAATAAATATTCAATTACAGACATCCTTGACCAACTTGGTCATAAAAAATTTGCAATAACTTTTAGCATAATATTTATTACATAAATAAAAATATATATTTTTCAGTTCTAAGTGGGTTACAAACACCCCCCCTTACATTCAACATTTTCCTCGATGTTGCTTAAGTTTCTTCCGAGTCAACCTGGAACAAATTTGGATATGCCTCCCACATATGAATCTCCAATTCCCAGGTTGCTTCATTTGGAACTGAGGTGCTTCCATTGCACTTTTACCTGTCCAATGGTACGATTCCAGAGAAAAATTTCCCTCATGTCAAGAATATAGTCATGTTCCACCTGAAAATCTCCTTTGGGTTCTACCTGATTAACAATCCAATTGGTCACATGAGTAGCATCGTGCACATACATTTTCAATATGGAAAGATGAAATACATTATGTATTCTAAGATTAGGTGACAAAGCTAACTGATAATCGACTGGTCCAACTCATGCCAATATTTCAAACCATCCACAATACCTGGGTGTTAATTTAGCACAACTCCCAAACTTAAAGGATCTCTTTTTGGTTTTACCTTGACAAATACATGCTCACCTACTTGGAATTATTTCTGAGTTTTTTTAAGGTCTCCATGACTCTTTGGTCTGTCCTGTATAGTTTTCAGATTGCTTTGTACATGTTTCACTATTAGTTCCATTCCTTTTAACAAGCCAGGTCCTAACATCAACCTATCAACCAGATTACTCCATGAAATGGGAGTATTACATTTCCTACCATACAATATTTCAAAATGACTAACTTTATCTCAATCCCGATAATGATTATGATACGCAAATTCGACTAAGTGCAAATAATCTTCCCATTTTTTTGGATAATCTCTAACACACATCCATAACATATCCTCTATAACTTGATTTACTCATTCTATTTGTCCATCGGTTTGCGGATGATAAGAAGTACTAAAATTTAATATAGTATCTGGCCCTTTGAATAATGACTTCCAAAAATTACCAGTAAACTTTGGGTCTCTGTCAGAAATGATTACCTTTGGAATTCTGTGCAACTGGAAATTTTCCTTCATAAATATGTCAGCAATGTTAGCAACCTTATGAGTAGTTTTAACAGGTATAAAATTTGCTTCCTTGCTTAGTTTGTCTACCAATACCATTATAGAATCATTTTGTTTCTGATTTTTAGGCAATCCAATTTTAAAATCAAGACTGATAATTTCCCATTTCCAATTTGGAATTGGTAGTGGTTGCAAAATACCTAGTGGGTGTTGGTGCTCAGTTTTAACTTCCTGACATTCTATACTTCTAGCTATATATTCAGCAACTTCATTCTTCATATTAGGCTATAAAAACTCTTTTCTTATCATTGTTGTCATCTTTTGATATCCTAGATGTCTGGAATAAGGAATTTTATGTGCTTCATTTAAAATCAACAATTTAATTTCTGGTATGTTGGGTATGTAAAGTATATTTTTATAGAGTATTAAGCCTTTTTCATTTAAACTGAAATTCATTTTTACGTTTTCAGATTCATTATCAGTTACTTTTACTCTTAGATTTTGGTATTCATTGTGTTATATTTTTATCAATTAGACAGTATGATCTTAGGATCTTAACTGAGAGAATAACATGCACAACAATAAATCACAAGAGACAATAGAAACAAAGATTTTCCTCGGGGAAACCATAAAGGAGAAAACCCCACAACTTCCTCAGAGATAGAATGAGCACCAATGGCAACAGTAAAACCCAAAGGCAAAAAGATGATCTCCAATAGCTTTTCTCTCTTTCACTTGAGCAAGCTTCTTCTCTCTCACCTATGCACTATAGCTGGGTGAGTGTGTGTTTGAAATAGAGAGTCTCACTATCTATTTATACTAGTTTCTGACTTGATAATCACTTACCAGGGCCGACTTCTCTAAGAGAGTCTAATAACCCTAGTACCCCACAATTGTGGGGACTTTCCCCCCCAATCAACTAGGATGGTTAACCTCTTTGAATCTACATGACTTGATTACATTAATGATTCTACCGATAGGAATATAGGGGACTAATGAAATACAATATATAAAATATACAAGTGAATACATTCTGAAGTTACAAATACATCAACACTCCCTCTTAACTAGGAAGGTATTCTCTTGACAAAATTCATCAACACAAGTCTTCGTCACAGGATTAAGTCTAGATTATCATCAAAGATGGATCATCACTAGATCACCATCATTGGATCATCATCACTGGATCATCATCAAAGCTGGATCATCATCAAAGCTGGGTCATCATCATCATCACTAATTCCGCTATCTCGATCAAATGGTGCTATCTCTCAATTCTACTCGTCACAAGAAGTTCTACAGAGCCAACCCTTTTTCATGCTAGTTGTAGGCATAGACTCCATGTAGGTATTCATCTTCTTCAACACTTACTTATCACCATGGGAGGAACACATGCAACATCCATGTCAGAAAGGCCCACCCAGCACTTACATCTTACCATGGGAGGAACACATCCAACATAAATGTCAGAAAGGCATGCCCAACACTCACATCCATCATCATGGTAGGACACACCATCTACCTTCCAAGGAAAGGCCCAACACTTACATCCACTGGCATGATAGGACAAACCATCTATCATCCAAGGAAAGGCCCAGCACTTACATCTACTGGCATGATCGGACACACCATATATCATCCAGAGAAAGGCCCAACACTTACATCTACTAGCATGATAAGACACACCATCTATCATTCAGAGAAATTCCCAACACTTACATCCACTGGCATGGTAGAACACACCATCTACCATCCAATGAAAGGACCGACACTTACATCCCCTAGAATGGTAGGACACACCATCTACCATCCAAGGAAAGGCACAACACTTACATCCACCGGCATGATAGGACACATCATCTATCTTCTGGGGAAAGGATCTGCACTTACATCCACCAGCATGATAGGACACATCATCTATCTTCTGGGGAAAGGATCTGCACTTACATCCACCAGCATGATAGGAAAAACCATCTATCATCTAGGGAAGGATCTGCACTTACATCTAACCACGGGAGGAACCAATCCTACCACCATGTCAGAAGGGATCCGCACTTATAGCTGACCATGGGAGGAACCAATCCTACCATCATGTTAGAATGGATCCGCACTTATATCTAACCATGGGAGGAACCATTCCTACCACCATGTCAGAAGGGCACTGCACTTACATCCGACCATGGGAGGAACCAATCCTACCACCATGTCAAAAGGGATATGCACTTACATATGACCATGGGAGGAACCAATCCTACCACCATGTCAGAAGGGATCCGCACTTACATATGGCCATGGGAGGCCTCACCTACCCCCATGTCAGAAGGGCTATGCACTTACATTTGACCATGGGAGGCCCCGCCTACCACCATGTTAGAAGGGATTTGCGCTTACATTTGACCATGGGAGGCCCTGCCTACCACCATGTCAGAAGGGCTCACAAACTCATCACTTCCCCTTGGAAGGAACCTCGATCTGGAGAACACCAAGCTTCTCCATGAAGTACACAAACTTCACTCTGGCTAATGGCTTGGCCAACACATTAGATATCTACTTGTCCATTGTAACATACTGGATCTTCACTACTCCTCTCTGCACCATATCCCTGATATAGTGATATTTGATCTCGATATGCTTCGACTTGTCATGGAACACCAGGTTCTCCGACAACTTCACACAACTCTGTTTGTCACAATATATACAAGTAGCATCCATCTAGAGATCAAA
Organism: Pseudotsuga menziesii; assembly: GCA_001517045.1. Lineage (NCBI taxonomy): Eukaryota > Viridiplantae > Streptophyta > Pinopsida > Pinales > Pinaceae > Pseudotsuga > Pseudotsuga menziesii. The sequence goes on along the minus strand of LPNX010073285.1, from coordinate 88,130 downwards.
CAAATTAGATAGTAGCTTCCTCAGCCACACGGCCTCACAACTAGTCGAACAAGTTGTGACATACTATGCTTCGACTGTACTCAGTGCCACACAGGATTGTTTCCTGCTAAACCAAGAGATCACACCTGATCCCATTCTAAAGCAACACCTCGAAGTGCTCTTCCTATCAATGGCACTTCTTGCTCAATCCGAATCCACATAAACCTCCAGGTTAATCTTTCGATTCGCCTCATACTTGAACCTATAATCAACTATACCCTTTAGGTACCTCAAAATAGGATTTGCAACAATAAGGTGAACATGTCTCAGATTTTTTAGGAATTGGCTCAATGTGTTCAACGAAAAACAAATATCTGGTCTCATATTCATCAGGTACATTAAGGACCCAATCATTTGATGATACATCATAGCATCAAACGAATCTGATGAAGCATCACTCAATAGCTTCAGGTTCGATGCCATAGGTGTGGTCATGGCCTTGTATTCCATCATCACAAACCTATTCAGGATCTCTACTACATACTTCCCTTGTCCTAGAGAGATTCCATCTGTATTCTGCCACACTTCCATGCCTAGAAAGTAGTGCATCATACCCACGTCCTTCATCTCAAACTCAACGGCAAGCTTCCTCTTTGTGTCAGCAATCAACCCATCTTCACCTGTTACAATAGGTTATCTACATACAGTAGGACTATCACTGGGTTCCCTTCTTCAACCTTGTAGTAAAGGTTGGAATCCGGTTTACTCTTGGTAAAGCCCAAACTAGTCAGGAAGCTGTCAATCCTGCCATACCATGTCTTGGATGCCTATTTCAAACCATATAGCTATTTCTTCAATTTACACACATGAGTTTCCATATCATGTGTCTCAAAATCGAGTAGCCACTCCACATACACCTCCTCTTCCACTACACCATTTAAGAAAGAAGTCTTCACATCCATCTGGTGTATCTTCCATTTCATTACTGCAACCAGAGCAAGTACTAATCTGATGGAAGTATATCTGGCTACAGGTGCAAAAGTTTCTTCATAATCTATTCCTTCTTTCTGGGAGAAGCCACGAGCCACAAATATTGCTTTATATTTCTCTATGGTGTCATCTGCAACATGCTTGATCTTGTAGATCCACTTGGAAGTCACAACAGACTTCCCCTCTAGTATTGGGACAACATCCCATACATCATTCTTCATGATCGACTGATACTCCTCGATCATAGAATCCTTCCATTCTTTCTTCTCTACCACTTCTTCATAGTTGGAAGGTTCTTTATCAATGATGTCACACAATAGGGCTACATAAGCGGAGTAGGACATAGTTCTTTTCCTCTCTCTATGCATTTCTTCTATAGACCCATATCTTTCTGCACCTTGGATAGCCTCTTGTACCCATGCAGGTTTCCTCTTGTGAGGATTCTTCTCTTGGGATGGACCTATAGGTTCCTGGCGTTCTTCTATTTCTCAATCTTCATCTTGATTTTCATCGTTCATAGTTCTATCTTGAATTCTGGGTGCTTCTGCTTCTTCAGGGTCATCAACAGGTTTCTTTCTGGATTTGTTGTAAGCTGAGTCTTGATCAAATGTTACGTCTCTACTAATGTCGATCTTCTTGAATCCTGGGAAGTATATTCTGTAAGCCTTTGAGCTTTCACTATATCCTACAAATATACCCTTCTTTCCTTAAGGATCCATCTTTGTCCTCTTTTCCTTTGGAATGTGTATATACACTAGACAACTAAATATTCTAAGAAGGCTGACTTCTTGTTTCTTTTCAAAAAATACTTCTTTAGGTGTCTTGTTCTCGAGTGTTCTGTGTAGTGTATGGTTTTGTACATACACAGTTGTCCTGACAGCTTCTCCCCATAGATGCATGGGAAGATCTTGGTCATGAAGCATTGCCCTTGCAACTTCCATGATCGTTCTATTATTCCTTTCTGCAACCCCATTCTATTGTGGATTATATGGAGTGGTCAACTCCCTCTTAATCCATGAATCTCTACATAATTATTTGAATTCATTTGATGTGAATTCTCCACCATTGTCTGATCGAAAGGTCTTGATTTTATTTTATGTGTGGTTCTCGATCAAGGCTTTGAATTCTTTGAACTTGATAAATACTTCATCTTTGTTCTTCACAAAGTATATCCATGTCTTCCTAGAAAAAAATCAATGAAAGAAATATAGTATACATAACCACTCAATGAACTGGATGACATCGGAGTGGATGATTTCCAAGATTCCTTTTGCCTTGCGCTCGCTAGTTGGAAATGTCTTCTTTGTTTTCTTTCCTTTCGCACATCTTTTGCAAACACCTTCATGCTTTGCATATATTTCTGGAAGACATTCAACATATTTTCTTGTAAGTGGTAGTGACCTATAGTGCACATGTGCAATCCTTCTATGCCAAAGGTCATTTGGCTCTAATGATTCATGGACCAAGGCTTGTTCTCGTTGTCCCTTTAGCTTGTATAAGCCTCCCTCTTTCTCTCCAATCACTACTGCATCATCTATAGTCTTTCCCTTTGGCCGCATAAGGACTTGGCCATCTACAAATGCAACCCTTATGCCTTTTGCATCCAATGCAGATATGGAGAGGATATTCTTCTTTAGTCCTGGTACAAACAAGACATCCTTCATATTCATAGACTTTCCAGAGTCTAGCTTATAGGAAGATTCACCACTACCTTTTATTGGATACTGGTAGTCATCCCCAAGTTTCACCTTGTGAGGTGACTCATGTTTGGACAGTTTCACAAAGAATTCTTTGAAACCTGTCATATGCTTGGAATCCCCACTATATATAAGCCAATCATTGCTTCCATGTGTGACATTTCCCGTGAGGGAAGAAATCAGAACATATTCTTCATCACTTGAAGAATCATCCCTTTCTTGTTTGATTGTATTTATGGAAGGTTCATCATCCTTTGTAGTGTGAGCATGATGTCTTATCTTGTTTCCCTTCTTCTTGTGAGAGTTACTCTTATTTCTAGGACAATCTATGGCATAGTGTCCTCTCTCATCACAAGTAAAATATCCGAGTTTAGATAGATGTCTGTTAGATCTTCTAGGGTTATCTTTTTGGTGAGAATCCTTACCTTTGGGATGATGATAGTCCCTTATGCTTTTATTGGAGTGTACTATGAGAGCTTGATATTCACTTCCCATATTTTCTTCTCGGGCTACTATTCAAGCTTCTTCTTGTGAGCATTCCTCCCACAATCTACTGAAGGTGACTAGCTTTCTTCTAGCACAAATCCCTTAAATGAAGGAGTCCCATGACCTACAAAGACCATTCAAGGTGGTCATCACAATCTCTTCATTCTCCACTTCTTCATCTACTGCTTCAAGTTGTTCTTTGATCTGGGAGACCCTTGTAAAGTATGACTGTATGGTCTCTTCATTCTGCATCTTCACTTTCTCCAATTGATTTTTCAAAGTCATCTTCTGATTTATGTTCTTCCCTTCAAATAGTTTGGTCAAGGCATCAAAAATCTCTTTACGTGTCTTTAGGGAGGACACCTGTGGTATGAGGTGATCCTTGATTGAATCAACAATAATCCTCTTAGTTTTTATAAATTTCTTCTTGTGTAAGGCATTAGCCTCATCTCCCTCTGGAACTGGAACCTCTCCATTGATGTAGGAGTCCAATTCATTTTCTTCAAGAACTAGTGAGATCCTATACATCCATTCTCGTAATTTATCATCCCCCTCAATATTTTCATCAGGCTTGGTGTGATGAGACATCTTAACTAAGAACCTCAAATGGAAATACAAAATATTTAGATCTTACCAATTTGAGAAGCTGAAAACTAGATCTCGAGTTGATCTTCTGTAGTGCTGATTTTTTAGCTCTAAGGAAAATTGGGGTTTGACTTTCCCAGTGTTCTACTCAACCAAAAAATTCGATCTTGATCTCTAAACTTCAATTTTGAGGAGGATATCAATCATGTGCTGGGCTCAATAAAAAATTCCTCTTCAGTGAAAATCCCTAATTTCCCGATGTAGTAGCAGCTCAAAAACTGAAAGTGCTTAGAATAAGATTCTGCTTCGACAGAAATATGCGCCCTTCAATGGAGATTCATCCTAGCCTCCTTTTGCTGATGGATTACGGAGAGACACCCAAAAAGTAAGAATCCCTAGCTTCTGCAGCTACACAGTGTCTTCTTCTCAGGTTAGCTCTGATACCATGTTATATTTTTATCAATTAGACAATATGATCTTAGGATCTTATATGAGAGAATAACATGCACAAAAATCAATCGCAAGAGACAATAGACACAAATATTTTCCTCAGGGAAACCATAAAGGAGAAAACACCGCAACTTCCTTAGAGATAGAATGAGCACCAATGGCAGCAGTAAAACCCAAAGACACAAATATGATCTCCCACAGTTTTTCTCTCTCTCACTTGAGCGAGGTTCTTGTCTCTCACCTATGCGCTATAACTAGGTGAGTGTGTGCTTGAAAAAGAGAGTCTCACTCTCTATTTATACTAGTTTCTCACTTGAGAATCACTTACCAGGGCTGAATTCCCTAAGAGAGTCTAATAACCCCAAAGCCCACAACTATGGGGACTTTTCCCCTCGATCAACTAGGAGGGTTAATCTCTATGACTTTACATGACTTGATTACATTAATGATTCTCCCGATAGGAACATTGGGGACCAATGAAATACAATATATAAAATATACAAGTGAATACATTATGAAGTTACAAATACATCAACACCTTGTCTATTTTTATCCCTTCTTCCAATTTATCATCTAATTCTATTTTGTAACTGCTAATGGCAGCTATAAAATTCATGTCGCATTTCTACGTAAGGCATCAACCATTTTTTTTCCTTTCCCTTGATGTGTTTGATCTCAAAACTGTATTCACGAAGGAAAGCTAACCATCTAGCTTTCCTTGCGTTCATATTTTGTTGATCAAACAAATATTTCAAAATTTTGTTATCACACATTAATAGAAACCTTTTACCAATTAGATAATGGTGCCACATTTTTAGAACATGAATTATGGCAGCTAGTTCTAAATCATAAGTGGCATAATTATTTTCATGTTTTGTTAACTTTCTTGATTCATAAGATATTATGTGGCCTTCTTATGTTACTACTCCACCCAAACCTTCATTGCATGCATCAGTGCACACAACGAAATCTTTGTTTGGATTTGTTATTTTTAATATAGGTGCAGTAGTTAACCAGTTATTTTCGTTTATTAAATTTTTTTTCACACTTTTGATCCCATACAAATATTTTTCTCTTTTTATGCATGGATGTTATGGGATTCATGATCTTCAAGAATCATTCTATGAATTTCTGGTAATAACCCACAATTCCCATAAATGATCGTACATTTGTTACATCTTTCGGAACATGCCATTCCATTATATCTTTTATCTTATCCGGGTCCAATGATATTCCTTCCTTGGATATCAAGTGACGTAGATATGGTATTTTATCTTTGAAGAAATCACATTTACTGAATTTAACACACATTTTATGTTCTCTTAGAATTTGTAGTATTATCTACAAGTGTTCATCATGTTCTTCTTTCGTTTTCGAATAAATTAATATGTCAGCTATGAATATGACTACAAATTTATCTAAGTATTTACTTGAGACGTTGTTCATTAAACACATAAAATTTGTTGGAGCATTTGTTATCCCAAAGAGCATAACTACAAACTCATAGTGCCCGTATCGGGTTTTGAAAGCAGTTTTAAAAATATCTTCATCTTTAATTATGACTTGATGATATACAGATCTCAAGTTTATCTTTAAAAATATCATCGCTCCGCGTATCTAATCAAACAGCTCATTGATGTGGGGAAAATGATATCTATTTTTAATTGTCATTTTGGTTAGTTGACAGCAGTCTATACATAAACATAAAGTTCTGTATTTCTTTTTAACGAATAAGACAAGTGCTCCCCAAGGGGATACACTTGGTCTTATATAATTGTTTTCTATCAGTTCTTGTAATTCTAGTTTTAATTCATTAAGTTCTAATATATTCATTCGATAAGGAGCCTTTGAATGACGTACATCTCCTGGTACTAACTCAATAGTAAAATCGAGTTTTCACTTTGGAGGTAATCTTGTAATTTCTTCCAAGAAAACATTTGAGAAATCTTGTAAGATTGAAATATCATCGAATTTAAGCTTATCTTCTTTATCCATGTGTTTGTTATTTAATATATGTACAAAAAAAACTTTACATCCTTTCCTTATAGCCTTTTTCATTTGTAATGCTGATATTTGTCTAACACGAACTTTCCTAGGTATCCCTTTTGATAGAAAAATTTTCTCCTTTATCATTTAAACAACTAATTTTTTTATCAAAGCAATTTAAAACCACTTGATGTCTTTCCATCCAATCCATACCTATTAAAACATCATAATACCACAACAGTAATACATTTAACTTTACTTGAGTTTTGAAATGACTCATAAACATTTCATAGCTTTCAACTTAATTAACTAATTTTCTTTTAGTTCCTATAGCTAACTGAACCAACCAAGACTTTTCAAAACTTTTCAAAGATAAATTGCATTTTTTTGCTATGCTAGGTGACACATAGCTTAAACTAGCACCTGTGTCAATCAAAATAAAAACATGCTGGTTTTGTATCATACTTTGTATTTCCACCATGGAGGTTTGATGATGAGCCTGTCAATTCTCCAAGGCTTCATTAATTCTGGGCATTTCATTTGCTACATCACCAAACGTTTGTTCCTCCTGAATATTATGTACATTGTTGTAGTTTCTCCTTCTGTTCGGACAGTCTTTTGTGTAGTGAGATCTCTGACATTCCCAACACTTTACAGGTTCTATATGTTCATTGTTTTTAACATAATTATTATTCACGTCCCTGTATTTTGGTGCTGTAGTGTTTTGTTGTGTTTTATCTTTAAAATATGTTCCTTGATAATTATTCTTAGAAAAATTTCGAGAATTATTCTTGAAGCTTTTATTTGGCTTAAAATGTTTTATTCTCTAATCAAAGTTATGTGTTCTCTTATTCTTCCAGCTAGGTATTCTTTCTTTCTTTTTACTTTGTTCGTAACAGAAGTTAGTTTTTCTCATTGCCTCTTCAAGGGTCTTTAGACTATCAAATTCAATTATGTCCTTGAAACTAGTAGGAAAACAGCTCATAAACCTTTGTATCTTAGGTTTTTCATCAATTATATACAGTGCATATCTTAGAAAACTTAAAAATTTATTACTTAACTCTTTCATGGACATTGAGCCTAGTTTAAGTTCATAAAACTCTTTAGCTTTTTCCTCGTAATACTACTTAGATAAGAATTTCCTTTTGAAGTTTTTTTTAAACACTGTCGAGGTTACATATTTTTCTCTAAGGTTTTTAACTCTTTTTATGTCCTACCACCAGATGTCAGCCTTTCCGGTTATGTTATAGATAGCCATCGAGGATTTTAGTGTATCTGAGTAGTTATAAATATGAAAGTAATTTTTCATACCCGATAGCCAAACCTTGGCTTCTTCACCCTTTTCCACTTCTCCATTAAACATAGGAGGTTTTATCTTTGTAAATTCTCTTGAAATCTCTTCATATGGTTAATACTTCCTCTTTCTAGGATCATTGTCGTTGTCATTACTTTCACTTGAGTATTAATACTTTCCTTTGTGCGACCTTGCTTTAATTCTTGAAGAAGATTTACTTTCACTATTAGAAAATTTTAATTTCTTACCTTTATGTTTGTATGATACTATTCTAGATTCAGTTTCATGTTCCTTTCTTTTATCTTTGCCTCTATTGTGTATTTTATCTAGTAATATCTGATTTAGTTCCTCCCGAGCTCTTATAATTCTTTCACTATGTTCCCTTATTGTTTGTAGTTCAACTCTTAAATATTTTACTGTTCGAAGTAGTTTTGAGGGTTGATTATTTAACTCCACATATATGTTATATGGATTATTGTGATGGGATCCATCTTTAGCAGATGCCTCAACTCCTTCCATGTCCTGCAAAGTAAATTTATATTTCTATACATAAATATTTTTAAAACATGATCAATATATTTTGTTTCCTGTTTTACATGCGAGTGAGCCAATCTTCAGGCCTAGTGTTTGGAACCTCGCTTTGACACCACATGTAACATCTCCAAATTTCATAAATAAATAAAAATTTAAGTAAAGGTCTAATTGCAATTATAAAGGATAACATAATCCATACAATGTTTAAATTTTTGCTTAACACAAATGACACAAGTATGAAAAACATTAAAGTGTGACTTACCGTTATGATTACACTACTTTACTTGTCGTCAAATCGTGAAGGAACCTCATATTTATTTCATGTCAATTACAGTTAGTGTATTTACTGGTTATGTTATAGAATAAATGTTAACTCTACTACGAATCTAGGAGGATGGGTTTTTATGGTCTTACTTAGCTCTCTGGCCAACACAAATCTACTGTTAAATATTTTGAAGGTGACAAACATTCAACGTTTTCCTTGTTTGATAACACACCTTCATCCCAGCTACATGTAAACAAAGTCTTAACTAATCCTATGGGAAGACAAATATCCTAAGTCATAGCACCAAGTGATTGACCATATAAATAAATCAAGCATACGAAATAAACATTATGGTATCCATGGGAAATTTAAACGGGGTTTGAAACTATAGAGATTTTGTTTTGATTTCTTAATAACTAGGTGGCATTTAAGAGGCCACGTGAAGACCTTATGGTCTCTAGCTCGATAACATTTGAGTCACCTCATAAACCCTAAGGGTTTAATTCATTGTAATCCCTTGTCCTTTCGTTGTGTTGTTCAGCCTTTGCACTGTGTGAACAATGGTGGGGGAGCCGAGGCTATCGAACCTTGACACCATCCAAGAGTGTTAAACTAATTATTTCTGGTTCAATAGAACAGTGTTTTTGTAGTTCGAGTCGTGGTATTTTCTTCTAAAGCTGCCTCTTTGAAAATTTCGAGGGAAATTTCAGTTTTATTTTGGTTGTGTTAACAATTATCTTTCTTTTATTTCTAGAACTAAAAACGATGTTTGACTTCACTGTGTGGCTTGTAGGTGTTCTTGTCGGGGTTGCTGCAATATGGAATTCAGTCTTCGTGGGGGTGTATGGTCTGGAAATACCTGTCACCCACATTCCTTTCTCTGTGTAGCTCCGTTGATTGTGGATTTGCATCTCTAAGGATGGGCCAACACTCTCATGAATGGAGTCATTTTAAGTGTTTCCTTATGATAAGAAATCTTGGTAATCCTCCATTTTTTTGTCCCTACAGCCTTATTTAGTTTTTACAAAAAAAATCACCCTTCGACCGTGTAGTTTAAAGGGGTCTGTAATGTATTATTAGTTGTATTTGTGGATTTGAGCTCTTGCAGATATTGTAAAACGAAATTTTAGGTTTTAAGTGATACCAAATAAAAAAAGGATTGCCAGGATTTGAGGATGGGAGAACTTCCTTCATTTTGTTTTCAATGTAATATTATTATTTAGGACTTAATGTTGTTCTTTCATGTGATTCATTCCTTGTGATTTGAGTACCGTGAACTCTGTTTTTTCTCTTTTCTCTTTCTTTTTGGAAATATTTAGGGTCGTATGGCCATTACTTTGCTTATTTTATTTTAAAAAGGAAAAATGGTGTTTCTTTGTTAGATGAATGATGAGATAAAAAGTTGTAAGCCTTGAGGCATTGACAAAGAAATCGATCATGTTACAAGAAGTTTTTGTTTCCTCCTGAATG
>LPNX010073285.1:61069-78292 GCA_001517045.1 Pseudotsuga menziesii | reverse complement strand
TTTTTAAAATTGTTTATTTAATAATTAAATGCTCTTATTTTTATACTATAGTGAGGATTCGTAAAGGTAGTATAATTTGGTTAATGGTTGTTACTGTTCTCATAGCTCTAACTATTTAGTTAAAAATTAAATAGAATCTTAATTAGGGTAAATAATTTAATTCGTTGTTATGTCTGGATAGCATGTGCAGGCTTCAAATCAATATTCTAAATAAGAAATAATTTTTAGAAGGTTATTCCATGTGGACTCTACGAATTTCTAGTGTTCCTGCAAATTTGATTAGTCCAAAACCCTAGTTTGTTTAGTTTTTGTTTCTTAAGTAAATTAAACTGGTTGATTCTTAAAACTGAAGTAGACTTTAAGACATAATATATAATATTTACAAAACTACAGTTATAACTTTGTTCCTAAGGTAGGAGTTAAATAAAATATGGTTCAATGTTTACTTAACAAGGATACCCTTAAATATAATAAAACAAGAACTTAAAGAAGTTATTATAACTCAGAAAAACTATTTAAAACATTATAGGTATTGATCCACAAATTATCCTTTATAGAATAATTACTCGAATCTATACTTCTACCATAAAACTTGTAAAAATTATAGATTTCTTTAATACATATTATACATAAGTAAAATTTATTTGTTCTATTCAATTTAGTAATTTTTTAGGTGTTGAAAGAAAATATCCTTCGACATTCATGACCCTCAGATTCAAATATGAAATAAATGCACATATAATAAACAAACAACTTAAAACTTGGATAATTGCAGAAGGGGAACAACCACCCAAATAAGATAGTTCCTCCCAACCGTCTCCTAAAAGCAACCAAAATCACTTTCTTTAGGACCCCAAAGCTTGTTCACTGAACCACTAGGACGAAGAATGTTTTGTAACATCCCACACAGAAAATCTCTACAACTTAGTAACTCACTAGCAGACTTAACTCAGCATTTCACTTTAGCTATCCCCTCATCAAATTTCCTTGTGTGCCTGACTTTTCAATTTGCAGCAATCACAAGGCTCTATCTCTTAGAATAGAATGTAAAGAGCCTCCTGCTCAATTCGATGGTATTTATTTAATATTTCCTAAGTATTTGGGTTAGTTTTGCAATTAAATGAGCCACCTGCTTAGTTCCTCCTCTTAGAGAACATGACCACAATTTTAGGGATTTTGCTTCCTGCAATAGCTAGAAAGTGAAATACTAGTGCTGCCACTTGTTATTTATACTTCTACAACTATTCATTCCTCCTAGTGGGTTAGTGCACACTCTTTCAACAATATTCTTTGGATATTTGTCTCTCCTTTTTAATTATTTAAATATATAAATATTCAATTACAATCATCCTTGACCAACTTGGTCATAAAAACCTTACAATAAATTTTAGCATAATGTTTTCTTAAATAAATAAAAATATTAGTTTTCTTTTCTAGATGAGTTACACTATCACAAGTGCAACTTTAAAAAATAAAAAAATCTCTACTCGATGTTATAATTATTATAAAATAATGTCATTCAAAATTTTGTTTTTATACAAGATTTATATCAATTTAAAATTATATATAACTACAAAAGAAAGATTAATACCATTGAAAATTATATATAACTTACTAAAGATTAATACTACTCAAATAAAGCTTAATGACATAGAATGTAGCGTGGGATGATGTATCACACTTCTCTTTTCAAAATTACAAGTTCATTTTTTTTTATCAGTTTTTTCGTTAGACTTAGTTTGAATCTTGTTGATGGAAGATAAATGAACTTTTTTTTAAGACTCAGTTTGAATATTGTTGATGGACGATGAATGTACTTTCATATCTATGGAAATTCAAATAAATTAATTGAATTCAAGTTTCAAAAAGAAGAGAAATATTAATATTGAGGAATTTTAAAATTTGTGAAAATTTTTAATTAAAGAAATGTTTTTTTTTCTTTAATTATTTTCAATCACATTTTTAAATAATTCAACCAAACACTTAATGCTCTATAGAAGTTGGCCCAAGGACTTTAGATCTCTTTGAATCAAGGCTGTGCAAATTAATTAAGTGGAATAATATGTCCCTCATAAGGTAATTGAAATATATTTGATGTTTGTGTCTTCACTTAACTATGATGACTATAATTTTGTTGTACCTCGTAAGGTAATTGTAATAGAAAGGGTAATTATGCTTTTAACCCGACCAACTAGACCAACGAGGCCATCAATCCCCCTCCAAATTAATAGGTAAGCCATTACGAGCTTTTGAGAAGACTTCGCCCTCCTTGCCCTCCTTATATAAGGCAAACAATAACAGGCAGGAAGTGCTGCATCTAAGTCATGAGTGCATCTTTCTTTCTCATAGCTTTCTAGCCTGCTTTCGGGCGGGTAATTGAAATATATTTGATGTTTGATGTTTTTGTCTTCACTTAACTATGATGACTACAAATTTGTTCTAGTTCAATGTGGGTGCTTTTTTATATTTATTTAGTTTTTTTTGTAATTAAGTGATATTTACATTATTTTCTAGTATTAAATGATAATTTGGTTACTTTGTGTTTATATATATATATATATTATAATGATTATTTGATAATATAAAGAATGTAGTATAAATCAAAGCATGTACTATTAATAAGTTATGATAATAAAAATATATTCTTGAATCAGAATTTTTCATTTTATGCATATTAATATCAATTATATAAATAAAAGTAATCCATACAAAAAAATTAAAATAACAATAACAATCAAAACCAATGAAAATGAAACATAATTTAAAAAATAGAATGTCATTTAATATTTTAAGTGATATATATTTATACACTTGGGGTTGTCACTTACCATATTTTAAGAAAATATAATTAGCATTTAGTATTAAGAATATTCTAAATATGTGACGATTTTGATAATTTTTGTTCCAAATTTGATTGGAGTTATAGATATCCATTGTTGATATTGCACAATATGGGTGAAATCGAGGTGTTTAGAGGGCTTTGAATCCATTTGTTCATTCAAAAATGAAAGTTGAACAATGAAAAAAAATGATTTCGCCAAAGATTATATCACCAAATCCGGTTATGCTAATGAAAAAGGTCCAAAACATCTAATGTTTAGACTACTTATTTAGTATTATAAGTGATATATATTTATAAATATGGAATCATCATTTAATATATTTCTTAGGGCCTTAAGTTCTTAAATTGTAAAATGGCTTTTACTTCTCTTATGTATGGAATTTCATTAAGGTGGAACATGCAAGTGACCAAGGGGGGATGTTAGAACCACCGTTTGACATAGAGTAAGTATAGAAATTGATTTTGGTTGGCTAACTTATAACATCTCCAAAATTCATAAAATAATTTTATTTATTTATGACGACCTAGTGGGATTACATAGCTTAAAGAGAAACACTATAAGGTTCACATTATCCAAATCATCTACTTGAACTATCGCTTATCAATTTGATAAAACAACAACTTATATTGCGACAACCTTTAACTATGAACTAAATTCACCAGACTAATAATTGACTTATTTGTTAGTCATGGAGTTTTGGAAGGTCATACATTTTCTTTTTCTCTTTTTACATCTTGGGAACTCAAAGCCCATTATCGAAAATTTATAGTCCTTCTTGTTTTAGTGTTTAAATTGTATGGAGTTGTCATACTTTAACCAATGCTTACTAACCCTATAACCATGGTTAGGGTTGCAGGCCTTTACGGTCTTACTTAGATTTCTATAAGATAATGCATCGTTGACCTGATGTTATTGCAGGGTTCTTTCAACAAGAGAATTGTTTCTTCGCCTAACCGTCTCTTGAAGATTGTTCCTCCCAACCGTCTCTTGAAAGCAGCCAAGATCACTTGCCTTAGGACCCCCAATCCTGTTCACTGAACCACTAGGACAAAGATGTTGTGTAGAAGCCTACATAATATTCTCTGGAACTTAGAAAACTCACTTGCAGACTTAACTCTTAGTAATTCACTTTAGCTATCTCCTCATCAAATTCCTCTTGTGTGCCTAAATTTTTAGTTTCCAACAAATTCACAACACTCTAATCACTTAGAATAGAATGTAGTGAGCCTCCTGCTCATTTCGATGGTATATATAAGATTTTCTAGGTCATCGGGTCAATTTTTTAATTAAATGAGCCACCTTCTCAGTTCCTCTTTCTAGGGAACATGACCACAATTATAGGGATGTTTCCTCCTGCAACAACTAGAAAGTGAATGTTGTTGTTGCCATTGGTCATTTCGAATTCTACAACAGATCATTCCTCCCAGTGGATCAGTTAAAACTCTTCAACAATATTCTTTGGATAGGTGTCTTCTCTTTTAATTATTTAAATAAATAAAATATTCAATTACAGTCACCTTTGACCATTCGTGGTCAACAACATAAAACTTTACAATAAATTTTAAAGTAATTTTTTCAGTTCTAGGTGGGTTACAAACACCCCCTCTTAAGTTCAACATCATCATCGATGTTGCTTTAGTGTCTTCTGAGTCTTCCTCGAACAAAATGGGATTTTCCTCCCACATATGAATCTCCAATTCCCATGTTTCTTCATCTAGTCTAAGGTGCTTCCATTGCACCTTTACTTGTCTAATGGTGCGATTCCGGAGAAAACATTCTCTCTTGTTGAGGATACAATCCGATTCCACCTAGAAATCTCCTTCGGGTTCTACCTGAATAACATTCCAATCGGTCACATGAGTAGCATCATGCACATAATTTTTCAAAATGGAAATATGAAATACGTTATATAATCTAAGATTTGGTGGCAAAGATAACTGATAAGCAACTGGTCCAACTCTTGCTAATATCTCAAATGGTCCACAATACCTAGGTGCTAATTTAGTACAACTCCCCAACTTAAAGGAGTTTTTTTTTCTTGGTTTTACCTTGAAAAACGCATGCTTACCTACTTGGAATTCTTTCTGAGTTCTTTAAGTTCTTCATGACTCTTCTATCTATTTTGTGCAATTTTAAGATTGCTTTGTAGTTGTTTCACTGTTATTTTAAGTTCTTTTAACAAGTTAGGTCCTAACATCAATCTGTCAACCATATTACTCCATGAAATGGGAGTATTACATTTCCTACCATATAGTATTTCAAAAGGACTAAGTTTAGCTGAAGCCTGATAGTGATTGTTATATGCAAACTCGACTAAGTGCAGATAATCTTCCCGAATTTCTTGGGATGATCTCTAACATACATCTCTGACATATCTTTTAAGACTTGATTTACTCTTTTTGTTTGTCCATCCATTTGCGGATGATAAGCAGTAATGAAATTTAATTTAGTATCTAATCCATTAAACAATGACTTCCAAAAATTACTAGTAAACTTAGGATCCTTATGAGATATTATGACCTTAGGAGTTCTATGCAAACGAAAAATTTCCTTCATAAAAATGTCAGTAGTATTAGCAACCTTATAAGTAGTTTTAAAAGGTATAAAATGTGCTTCCTTGCTTAGTTTGTCTACCACTACCATTACAGAATCATTTTTCCACTAAGTGCCTTAATGTAATGGACCAGGATGGTTGGTTTAGTTGGGGCATACTTAGTAGGGATGGCATTTGATAATTTCGTGAACCTAGTATTGAACCCGTCCATTGTTTCTGTGTCTTTCTTCTTTATGTTGGTCAAGGACGCAAGTTGATGTCGAGGTTCTTTCTTTTCACCAAACTTGTTGGTGAAAGAAGTTTTGAAAGCTGCTAGACTATCAAAGGCATTGTATGGTAAATCGCTGTACCAGTCACTCGCCTTTCCATCCAGAGATAGAGCAAATAAATTCATATACGCATCATTATGTTCGCTGACCGGATCATTTATATAAGCGTTGATACACCTAGAAAAGTTCCTGAGGTGCATGGCAGAGGTAATGGCATCAGTTCCTGTATACATAGAGAGCTTATCGACAGCTTTGTCTAGAAGAAGGTGGGGTTGACTTGCTATCTGACAAAATTCAAGCTGAGTAAAATACTCGCCCATTATGTTAGAAATAGTGGTATTAGTGTTTTCAGGAAATAAAATGTGGATGTCTGAAACAGACTTAGATCCAAGTTCTGCAAGGATCCTATGATAAGATAGTTTGTTTAATCTCCTCCTTAAGACCTTTTCGGGGTCAACGATGAAATCGACCAAACCTACAAAGTTTCTTCTAGTAGAATACATTGAGGTGTTAACTGGCAGTGGAGTCATTAGCTGGACTTAAGTCTAATTTCAGAGAGTGATTGGACTAAAAATCTACCAAAAAGGATAAAAAGGTAAAAAAATAAAAGAATCAAAGGTCGTCAAGGAACAAAAAGATTTTTCCCTGGTAACGGCGCCAAAAGATGTTGTCCACCGATTGCACATCGGCAACAGAAATCTTATAAAAGTTGTCTCCTCACTTGAGAAAGTGGGAGAGGTGTGACCTTGGGGGAAAGCACAGAGCTAGGTACTGTCATCTACTCCTAGCTCCTCTGTTTAGGCTAACTCCTAATGAAGCCAAGGGCGGTAGTCCCTAACAAAGAGTTTTCTATGGATCAATGTTTTAAGTTAATTTTTAGATGTTTCGGATGTGGATGGATGTTGTTTAGGAGTTATTGTGATTTAAAATGATTAATGTGATGAATTGAGCACAAGACAAAGCAATCCACATTGATATCACTGGAATTGAAAGATAGACAAATAGTTGAGAACTTCACAAAATAGATAAAGTGTTCATAGATATGATCTATAATCAAACATTCGATGGACAAATGGCCCAGATTATCAACAATGTGTAAAAGATAGGACCAATGCCTATGGACTCAACTTATCAGAGATGATTCGAATGTAAATATGATGTGAATCCCAAAAGATGCCAGTGAATGTGAGGTTTTGCAAGTGCTCTTGGTAAGTTTTAAGAGTTTTTACTTATGATTTTCGCTTATGGTAGTTGGATGTCCTAACCGGTAATACCTTCAGTGGCTCCATTCGAAAACATGACGGACCTGTCTGGAATGAAAGGTAAGTGTTCACTAACTTAACTACTAGTGCCCAGATTAGGTAGCCCAGTGCCCACACTTGGAATTTTCCCACATGCCTCGGTATTTATCGAACAACGTTGGTGCGTTGGTTATGGGAAAAAGTTTTAGTTAAGATCCTCTTGTGGGGTTTAGAGATCCAATGCCATTTCTGGGTTTTCTAATCTAGGATCGGTCAGAGCATAATCCAGCAAGGAGGAAAGGGGGTTAATTAATTAAAAGGGGTATTGAGAATTTTATCAAGTTAAATAATTAAAAATCTCAGATCGAGAGTGCTCTTGACCTCGTCTTATGACTGTGGTTCAAGAGACTTAGCTATTCTATATGAAGCTAATGCAAGGATTATGCAAATCTAAAATGCTCTCCGATAGAGAGTGCTCTTGACTTGTGTTCTTGCAAGTTCAAGAGTCTTAGTTAAGAATTAATTGATTAAACAATATCATGCACAACAATTAAGATGAAGATGATTGATTAAACACTCTGACAGAGAGAACTCTTGATCCATCTTATGGTGAGATTCAAGAGATTTATGAATGTTAGGCAGTTGATTTATTTATATGAAAGATAAACAATTAATAAATAAAGTAATCAACTTAATCAATGAATTAAATGTAATGGACCAATAATTCGTATTCTACGAAAAATATGTAAATATTATGAACACAGACACATTTAAAATTATACAAATTGCCTTTAGGAATTTAATCCTTGAAAGGACTTTCAAAGGAAAGTATACAACTCTATTATTATTGCAACTTGCATAAAAAGGAGTGTGATTTACTTTTAATTGGAGCTTTTCTTGAAACTTGCCCAAAAGGGAAAAGAAGAAGTTTGAATGAGAGCAAAAGAACAAGGAAAAAGAAGGCTAAAATAAAAGGAAGCGGAGGGGAAGAAAGAGGGAAGGAAAAGAAGAAGTCAAAAACAAGAAAAGGGAGGAATAGGGCAGTGAACTAAGAAGCTAAGGGATGAACAAAATTAAAGAAAACAGGACACCAAAAAATTAAATAAGTGGCTGTCATAAAAATTGCAAAACGGGACAGCGAACAATGAAATAAGTGGCTGTCATAAAAAGTGCAAAATGGGACAGCGAACCATAAAATAAGTGGTTTTCATAAAAAGTGCAAAACGGGACAGCGAACCATGAAATAAGTGGCTGTCATTAAAAGTGCAAAACAAGACAGTGAACAAAAAGTAAAAGAAATGGCCAAAAAAAAGGTTAAAAGAAGCCCAAAAACTAGGGAAAAAAGAGGCAAACAAGGGAAGAAATCCAGGGCACACTAGGGATGTCCAAAATGGAGAAAATGGATGGTAGAAGAGAGAAAAAACGGGGCAGCGATGAAGAAAAAGTGAGAAAAGGCAAACAAGTCAAGGAGGAAAGGGGCTAGGAAGCAAGGAAACAAAAGAAGTCAAGGAGAAAAGGGAGAACTAGAGGAAGGAAGTTCGGTAACCAAGAAGTATTTAAATTTATGAAAGAATTTGAGATGGAACTTTGGAGGAAGATCTAGTTGTTTTTTCCTCTTGGAAAAAACCAAACTCTCTATAGGTCCTGAAAGTCAACAATGTTAGAAGGTTCTCATGATGATGGAGATGAGTTTGATACAGCTGATCTCACACCCTTCTCCAAATGGCGAGATCTGTAAAGACAATCCAACTCGATACCCAGTGAGATCAAACAATAAAACTTAGTATGCTAGTAATATGCAAATCAAGATCAATACTTCATATAACTTAATATTTGTACCCATCTAGATTATGATAAACTTTGCATAATAAACCAACTTGACAGCAGCAAATGGTAAATCTTATGTTCTAATAATAGACTTATAAAGCTAGTTGTTTGATTTAACACATAAATAACAAATTGAAAGCATTGATAGAGATCACCTCATACAACACATCCACCAATGAAGAGACAATCCTGTAGACCTCCAAAGTTGAAAAGATTTATTCAATAATATAATGATTACAATTTTTGCAAAGTTTCTATGCCCAAAAGTCCATCATAATAGAGCTCGAAGAGCCTCTATTTAACAAATGAGAGAGTGCTAAAACCCTAAAACCTAAAAACCAACCCCAACCAGCTTAGCCACCTAACAAAGAGCCCAGACCTAAACCAGAGAACCGAGAGTGAGGGGAGGCCTCCACCCAGGAAAGGTGCTCCCACTCCAAACCTGTGCACTGAAAACAAGCCAAGGATGAGGCCACACATGTGATTCTGAATGTAGGTAAGCTCATCCTTTAGGTCTGGTAGGAGCCTGAGCTAGGTTTGGGAAGCCCACTGATGGTGCAAGCTTCAGTATTCACCTCGATCAAATCACCGGACCAATGAGAGCTCTCCATCTCATCTTTAGCTGGAGATGACATGTCTGATAACTGATAATAAATTAATTGTTCTCTTAATGATGACTAAAGCTGAGTTATGATAACTCCAATCATCATAAGTGTTCCATGAGATGTCATTTAGTCTTTTATTTTACTGAATTTTGATTAATTTGGAGAGTTTTAGTTTTCTCCAAAATAATCATTTTTTTAATAAAAATTTTTTTTTTAATAAAAATCATTTTTTTACTAATAATCATTTTTTTACTCAAAACTAACTTTTTTGAGTAAAAAGACATTATGTGTTCGATTGCTGATCTGAAAGTTGGTTCTGACTGGCTGGCTGATCAAGAATGATTTTTGGCTTAAGGTTAGAGCCTTCAATCACTGAATTCTGAGTCCGGATCATGAAGAGTTTTTTTCCATTTAATTTATGGAAAAATTAACCCAAAAAACTTAGGAAAAGTAATTAAAAATTAAAAAATTAAAAAAATAAATTTTCACTGTTCGAAAAAGATTTTTTCAATTTTTTTTTATGTGTTCAGATGACTTAGGACATGACCATGATCTATCTAAATAATTTCTAGTAGGCTTATAACACTCAGTTGAGCTCTAATAACCCCCCAAGGCCCAAAATTCAACATCAGGCATTCCAGCTTTGGAGGAAGCGAGATAAAACCTCGTCAATTATACTTAGCTGAAGGAAAAGCATAATTTTCAGTGGCAAAAAACTCCCTAGAGTACCCCATTTGAGATTCTATGTCTCAAGAGACCAAACCACTCAAAAATATCCTACTAGCACATTTTATTACAAACCCCGTGGGGCCATGGTCAAAATTATTCAAATAAAAAAGTGACTAGCCAATATTGGCTAGACAAGCAGACGAATCAACTGATACACTGGAATCAGACTTTTAACAAGTTTGTCAACCGATGGTTCCTCAGGTTACCCAACTATGGTACAAAAAGTTGGATAACAAACATTCCTCCATAAAATCCTCTAACCAAACATTTGTATGACTGGGTAATTGTTCCACGTCTTTCTAAAGATGTTGTGCATACGAGAGATGAATAATCAAATGAGAAATCAACTCATCATCCTTCTAACTTAAGACACAAATGCTAGGACCTTAATGTCGAAGCCTCAACAAACCCAAGTCTAACTACATGGGGATCCACTTCTAAATTTGTAATCAATCCTTTTCATCCATGAGTTGCTTTGATTGGTCTTATTCTTTTAAAGCTTAATTGATAATGACTTTGTTGTTGGTTGGATATACATTTATTATATGTCTTTTTTATCATTTTGTTTGGAATGTATTTGATAATAGTCTATGATTGTTGCATCATCAATTTGGTTTTCCTTGCAAATTCAATGCCCTACATTCGTCACTTAACATGTGTCATGAATTTTTCTTATACACCATTTGGAACTAATGGATCTCAATTTAAGATCTTTAATCTATATTAGAATTTTTCCTTTAAAATCATTTTTCATTCATGGAGTAGACTACATGCCTCTAATAAACCTAAATAAAGGAATTTGCTTATCCTAGAACAATGGCAAAGATTACACATGAACCAAATGCCCCATAATATACGACATGGTGTTTTTGTGTACTCCTTCAATTTCTTTTTAAGAAACCAAGTAGGCTTAAACATTCCTCCATAAAATCCTCTAACCAAACATTTGTATGACTGGGTAATTGTTCCACGTCTTTCTAAAGATGTTGTGCATACGAGAGATGAATATTCAAATGAGAAATCAACTCATCATCCTTCCAACTTAAGACACAAATGCTAGGACCTTAATGTCGAAGCCTCAACAACCCCAAGTCTAACTACTTGGGTATCCACTTCTAAATTTGTAATCAATCCTTTTCATCCATGCATTGCTTTGATTGGTCTTATTCTTTTAAAGCTTAATTGATAATGACTTTGTTGTTGGTTGGATATACATTTATTATATGTATTTTTTATCATTTTGTTTCGAATGTATTTGATAATAGTTTATGATTGTTGCATCATCAATTTGGTATTCCTTGCAAATTCAATGCCCTACATTCGTCACTTAACATGTATCATGGATTTTTCTTATACACCATTTGGAACTAATGGATCTAACCTTCCTCAAAGGTTGTTCACTTATTTTTGAAAGGGCTACGTTGTAACTTTTTTAAAAGCTCAGTCATGTCTTCTTCATGTTTGCAAAATAATGTTTCACAATTAGTTGATGCATGAAAGAGTTACAAGTTCATAAAATCGGGTAATCCAGTGGTTTTTCCATATCTTATTTTAATTCATTTGCACATATTATGAGAAAGGGTTTATTTTCTCAGGGTTGGATAAGATGTGAATTGAAGACTTATTAATACCATTTTTTCATACAATGGTTTCCAATTTTTTAATCCTCTCACAATTGCCACATTCTCAAAGTTAAAGAAAATAAAATGGAAAATTGAGCCAAGTCATCTTATGATTAACGACATGTTAAATGTCTTCTAATCACTCTTTTCACAGGTTGAACATTTTTAGTCCCAAAACAAAGAAGCAAAAAACTTGTGTTTCCAATGCATTTAGAATGATATGATGGCCTGATTTCAAGAGTGGGTCATTCTTGTTTTGATCCTTTACATATTGAAAATGGTCAATTATTCTAACTCAATTGCCAAATTAAGCTTAATAATTTAACTTTGGTTTGACCATTGTCCCACAGTATAAATAATTGTTCAAATTATGAATCAATCCAAATCAATGGATTAGGCCCTTTTCCAAGAACGTGCAAGAATGATAAATTCAAAGGATCCAATTTCAATGTTGAGCCCAATTTGAGTATTGCACCCTTCACAAGAAGCGTTTAATTAAATGTTCCTTTGTTACCATATCAAGCCCAATCAATGGATTAGGGCCTCCCAAAAGTTCACTCAAAATGATATAACCCCTTATCAAATTTTAACTCGATCAAGAGATCAAACCCCCTTTTATATTAAGTAATCAAAAACATTAATGACAGTTTTTTTTACTTAACTTCACAGGTGGCCCAACCATTGGATCAATCCCTTTTCATCCATAGTCGAAGAATAAAACTTAAAATCAAAATATTCACAACCTTAATGTGAAAGATGTGAAAATATAACCTCGATTATAAAATTAGAGTCTTCCTCCATGTTCAAAGGTTGTTCATGTTCCCCATTATCAAATAGAACTCGATCGTTGCAAGTCATGAAAATCCTCTTGATTATGAAATTGAGGCCTTCCTCCATGTTTGAAGGCTATTAATGTTAGCCAATTTCCAAATGAGATATGATCAATAGATCGAGCTCTTTCCAATATTTCACTCAAAGAATTAAGATTCCTTGATCGAATTAGAACCCTTCTAAAACTTCGTTTAGAAAATGAAGGTGCCTCTATCATCAAAACAAGCCTTTTGCCAATGATGAAACATCAACTTAATTTTTTTCTTAAACCTCGATCATTAAATTAAGCCCCTATATTGATTTGGCTCCATGATAGATAGACGAATTATGTAAAATCGAATTCTCAATCTTTTAATTTGGACTAGGCGGCAATAGCCAGGTCCAAATAGTATAAACAAATAAATCAAGTTCAAAAAGCACTTGACCTAAATCCTATATTTCTGAAGGATGGTCTGAAAAGTTCTCTACACAACCCTTATCGTTATAAATTATGGGATACTAGCAATTGTACCTAGGGGTGCAATAAAAGAACGCCGTGTTGCAAGCTAAGCAAGGAGATGTGGACATATACAACAAGAAAGACAATTTGAAGTGTTGATACAATATTTTAAAGACAGTTGATACAATGTTTCAGATATGTTTTAGGCCCTTGAATAGTTAAACAATTTATAACTTAGTAAATTAGGGCCGTAGATTGTATCATAGTCAACTAGACGCAAATTTAGCGTAAATGTTCTTGCTTAACCATTCACGAACTGCTACATGCACTTCGGCCTGATGAAGAGAAGCCACTTTGCCTGTGCCAATGGCCGAAATGGGTTTATCAACGTCATCTTCAGTTAAAGAGATTTTAACTTGGTCAATTTAAACAAATGAGAGTGATATGACAATATCAACATCATCTTCAAGTTTTGCGCTGTTCAAATCAATAACAACCTTTGAAATGGAATCCTTTGTACCATTTCCTTTCCAGTTGCCTCCAATGAAGAACTTCCGGGTGCCTGCCATGGTGAAAACTCCATTCAAACCCATATAAGTTAATTTTAGAATACTTTCTTGGAAAGGATATCAGAGACAAAGAAAGTACAATATCCAAGCTTGATAATCTATCAAGTCAGTCCAAGCGCCTTATCAAATTGATATTCTATCAACCTAAGTGTTTTCTAGACTACCTAGGCTATACAGTAAAAAAATTATAAGATTTGACCAAATTCCAACTCTGAGGCAAGCATGTCTTTAGGTTAATCAAATATCAAGCCTTGCAACAATGAAGTCGAAAACTAGTTAATCACCAACTTCTTACATGTAAAGAAAAAGGCAATATGCAAATAAATGAACATGGATCACCACAATCTTCTTCACTCCATTACACCTGTTGCTTAAGCAACATTACAGTGTTTCATAAGAATGAAATATGTTCCACAATTTGAGGAGAGTTGCAACTGAATGTTGCATTGCATTCAGTTTCAAGTCCCTTGACATAGCCTGTAAAGAAATAAAATGGAAAGAAAAATGAATCCTGCCGAGGGATTGAACATTCCTATGCATTTGAGCAAATAAGCAATGCCTGGAATCCTCATCAAACATAGAATCTAGGCATGTCAATCCAGCAAACTCAGATCGAACAGATGCCAAGTATTTGAGAAAATAGACTTCATGCAACTAACATGGACTGTCGCACAGCTGGACCTGATTACCATGGACGCCATTCTTCATATCCTCCCACCGCCAAAGTCTAAGTTCTTCTCATTCTCGACTCCCCTTTTTCATAACAATTATTTATTCAAAAATTTAAACGTTATTAATAACGAAAATAGAATAAAAATAAAAGAAAATAATTTTTATTTTTTCTTAGACATTTACCTTGATGTCTCCTCTTGCATGACTCCCTCCTAGCATGCATGCAGTTCACGTTAGACATTTACCTTGAAGTCTCCTCTTGCATGACTCCCTCCCAGCATGCATGCAGTTCACATGGCATCCACACGAGAACCTGGCATCCATCCATGAGCTCTCCTCTTGCATGACTCCCTCCCAGCATGCATGCAGTTCACGTGGCATCCACACGAGCACCTGGCATCCATCCACGAGCACCTGTGGGAGGTAAATATACACTACAAGAGACAACCTACATCTGGCATTCAATTTTTCCACCCATTTCTTTCATCGATAGTCTGGAATGGTGGTTGCTCAATGCCCCCTCCTCACTCCCCAACCTGAGCAGCCCTCTGGAGTGACGGATACACAACCCACCCTTTTTCCCTTCTCTCTTCGCGAGCAAGTCATTAGTGGAAGGTGATTTGTAGTTTTTTCATCACCATGAATACATAGCCCACACCATGAATACGCTTTTGTGAGGTGATTTGCAGTTTTCTCATCAATTTTGTGTAGTTACAATTTTGGGGTGTTGAAGATATGTTTGCTAGATCCAACACTCGTTCACAGAGGGTAGATGATGACGAAGAAGCTCTCAGATGGGCATCTCTGGAGAAGCTGCCCACCTATGATAGGCTGAGGACCAGTATCATGCAAACGTTTGTACTGGATACTCAGACGAATATCGATGATAATAATAATAAGATGGTTCACACTGAAGTGGATGTTCGGAAGCTTGGAATGATGGAGAAGCAGGATTTCATTGAACGTATCTTTAAGGTGGTAGAAGAAGATAATGAGAAGTTCTTGACGAAGCTCAGGAATCGTATAGACAAGTGAGTTTATGTGTTTCTGTATTTCACACCCATACTGAGTTTCCAAATTCAATTCCCAAGGTAGCAACAGCTCATATGGTGATTTGATTGAAAACTTTCATTGAAGCTTTTGCAATGCATAGCTCACATAAATTATGTTTGGACATTGTTTGCAGAGTTGGTATCCAGCTTCCAACTGTAGAAGTCCGATTCGAACACTTGACAGTTGATGCAGAGTGTCACATGGGTAGCAAAGCTCTTCCTACACTGTGGAATACTGTTATTAATTTGTTTGAATCCTTAGTACGCATGACAGGATTGTCACTTAGCAAGAATGAAAACCTCACAATTCCGAAGAACGCTAGCGGAATCCTCAAACCATCTCAGTAATAGGCTCGTCTTGTGGAACAATTCATTTATAATCAAATTGCTATAGTATACAGAAACTAGAATATAGTTACTATTAGCATATATTAAATCTCCATGGACTCTGAAAGGTCTTCTTTCCTGAGCTAGAGAGTTTGGTCCTGAAAGGTCTTACTTGAAACAAGATAAATGCTTACACCAAATCATTGCACTGATTATGCAGAATGGATTTTTTATTGGGTCCCTCTAGGTCTGGAAAGACATCATTGCTACTAGCTTTGGCTGGGAAATTGGAAACTGGTTTGAAGGTTAAATCCTTTTCCTATCCTTACTTAGCATTTTGCAGGTAGGGAATATATTTTTTCATCAATAGAACAAGGTATTTACTTAAGAATTCTTGGATGATTAGATGAGGGGAGATATTACTTACAACGGGCATAGACTCAACAAGTTTGTTCCTCAGAAAACATCGGCTTACATAAGCCAGCATGACGTGCATGTTGGAGAAATGACAGTTAGAGAAACAATTGATTTCTTTGCTAGATGTCAGGGTGTTGGTGACCGATACGGTGCGAAATCTATGTAAAATTCAATCCATTATAGTGACTTATATCTCACCTGGTTAATTAGTGCTCCGTATCACAATCTCAAGGTGTCTTTTATATTGAATGGCTCGTTTGGTGGCGCATTTTTTATGTAGCTCTGCTTGCGGAACTTGCTAGGAGAGAGAAGCAAGCTGGAGTTTTTCTAGAGGCAGAAATTGACCTATTCATGAAAGTAAGCATTGTGCCACTTACATGCTCAGAGAAAAGATGGATATGTTCTAATGAGTTACTAGGCACTGTGTTTGTTACGGTCAATTTGTTTCTAAAATTGTGCAGTTGCTTGTTTTTTGTAGGAAACAACAATGGGAGGTGTGGAGAGTAACCTTCCTCATCATGTCCATTTTGGTTTTTGTATTTTTTTTGTATTAGGGTGTTTTTAAATGCGAGTGATCGAGAATTTCTCGTACAAAGAACCGTAAAGATAAACTTGAAGATCTGAGCAGGAAGTCTTATGGCTAGTCTTATGGCTACTTCTTGATGCATGCCCCGTTTCTCCACTGAAAACTTCAGGTACTTGAAAAAGATGGTCAGAAAAAGATAGTATAGGAGCATGTGCATGTGCATTTAAGGAGGAGCAGGTGTCAGATCGCCAGATCAGCAGGCAGTAGTCAGGTGTCAGATCGCCAGATTAGCAGGCAGCAGGCAAGTGTCAGATCGCTAGATCAGCAGGGAGCAGGTAGCAGATAAAATTCAATGAAAGAGATTAACCCAATCGTCGGACGAAAGCATCCTATGGCTGGAAAAAAAAACGCATTAATTCAGGGAGTAGAGTCCCACTTGTTGAAACGCCTTACGATGTAATTAATCAATAAAGAGTTATTCTTTATGGAAATTATAAATGATGATAACCCTTATCGTTATAAATTATGGGATATTAATCAATAAAGAATTATTCTTTATGGAAATTATAAATGATTATAGGACATGGAAGTAATAAGTGGCAGATTAGTGGAAGGGAGACCATGAAATCTCTAAAGTTTTTTGTGATTTGATATTAGTTCCATTCCTTTCTTTGAAATATTTAATATGGAATTAATGATT
>LPNX010073285.1:43217-60813 GCA_001517045.1 Pseudotsuga menziesii | reverse complement strand
TGAAGTGGAAGATTGGTGGAATAGAATTTAAGTACATGTACAAATTTGTTGATAGATTTTGTTCTTAAATAAATGAAAAATTTGAAGTAAAAATATTGGAAATTACAAGTGAAATAAACTTTATAGTTGTTCAATACTTATTTTTTATATTAAAATATTACACAATAAAATAACATTTAAGTTTTTTAAATATTTAAATATATTAATTATGTTTAGTCTAAATATTAGATTAATTATCAAATACCAAATATATAAGTTTTTTAAAATTCTTTTTAAATATTTAGTTTTTCTTGTTGGCAAAGTGGTGGAACCTTCTTCACTAGCAGGTTTGTTGTTGGCCAATGTAATGTACCTCCTGTACCTTAATGCCATTAGGTGTGAGAATGATAAGGATTTTCACTTCACTACTACTACAAAAGAATCAACCCTGTTAGTGTCAAAGAAAAACATGTTCAATGCAATTCGATAAGGTAAACTGTACGCATGGAAAGACAGTCATTCGATGATTGTCTCCATTCTCCTTTGTTAGAAAAAAAACCAATGATGCAAATTTAATTCAATTTACTTATGCTCAATTCATTAGCTTCAAAACCAAGTATACCTAAGAAAAGACTGGGTCGGTTAGCCCTTCAATGGATGTCATTAGCATCTTCTTTTGGAATCACCATTCAAACAATTTATACCATCATTATGATTAAACACAAGAGTTATATACAGCCAAAGTTTGTCACATGCCCATTTTCACATAGCCACATTACGCAGACAAAAGTTAATCAACTCATCTAGATAACAGATTTATTTAACCGCAACTTTGATGGCATTCATTATATATATTCTTATAACTCTATATTAATGTGGACTTACTCTTAATGGTATTCGCAATTTTAACCTTCCAATGAAGGCCTTACCCTGTACTAGGACGTATTATACTTCCATGTGTGCTACAATGCTAATCCCCAAAATTATAAGCCTTTTCCCTTAATTAATTAAAGATGAAATGTTAGACCCCATATGATTTCATGCTCAAGTTTCTCTTATCACATTTGGCACAAGCAATTACTGTGACTGACATAAACTTACAGGGTGAAGATAACATAATACCTTTTATCCACATAACACTACTTACCTTGGTTGGAAATGTAGCGTTATCATCATCAATGCATTTAATCAATACTACGTGTGGACAATTTTTATTGATCACTTTCTACAATGGCAAAAAACATTAACAAGGCTGCAGAGCATCGTGATGGAAAGAAAATAAAACATTCAGACATATAAAAATGAGACATCTGACACATGAAAAGAGACCAACAACAATGTACCTGGTTCACCCCAACCCTAGGGTTACATCCACCAAAAGGTGTCACAAGCCTATGACATTCATTAAATTTTATCAAGGTTACAATCCACAAGGCAAAATCTGCCATCTTTTCCTATTGAACCTTACCGGATCCCACTCAGGGAGTAATTCTCGGAATTCCAATCTATAAGGATTCCATATGGAACACTACACTTCTGCAATCTTTAACAATGTTTATGAAATAATATCTAAAGACATAATTCTTCTTTAATTCACACATCGATAAAAAACAGTGTCTCTTTTGTGCAGGTTTATAGTACCTCAGTATCTTTGAATTTTCTTTCCAGATCATATGAGTAATTTTATAAAACAATTTAACCCTCTCCATATATTTACTATATTTTATGAAGAGTTAGACGTTGCTGGCCCAGCCTGGATACAATAACCCATCCAATATAATTTAACCACGCGACTATTATACAGTCTTCCCGATCAAGAACTGAAACACGGTTAAGGTTAAATCTCTGCTATATATTACTAGGTGGCTATTGAGATCCACGGGCAGACATACCGACACAAAAGGTCAAGCATTCATCTGGGTTGCGGCTCCTAGATTTATCTGAACTAAAACTCGAGCATACTCTCAGAGGCTCGCCATATCAATACTTAACAGAAAACAACCCATTAAACTAAATCGTAGTAGAGGCTTAGTTCACTCTGGACCATAATTAAGGTTATCCATTCAAGGATCTCTGCTCAAAGTGGGAGTAGATCCTAAATTAAGGCAATTTCCGACGATCTTCTTCGCCTGAGCTGGGTGATAACTTCCAACCATCTAATAAGATGCTAAGGTAATTTAATGGTATTCAAAGTGTCCACGCAAGCACTTCTTTTTAAATCTCTACTCGCTGGGCTGGGGTTCATCAATTCAAGAAGGGAGTTCTGAAGCACGCAGTGGCTGTCTATCCACATAAAAAAAAACGATCCAGGCAATCACCACAAGCGTTGGCAATCTACACATTCACCCTTGTGCACCTAGGGTTAGGACCAAAATCCAAGACGTGGTTCCCTACTGGATATACCGAGTTTATACTCGAGGTATATATATATATATATATATATATATATATAACTTCAAGCATAAAAGGGCGTTAAGGAAAAACAACAGCTACTGCGACATGCTGGGTTCATACTAAAATAGACATAACCTCACAGCATATAGACAAGGCCCAAGAAAACAAAACATATACCGCAGTTTTCTTTAAACAAAATTATGACAGGTTTTCCTTTGTATTCAGCACAGACAGAGGGTCATTGCTCGGCCTACATCCCATGCGTTTTCCTTTAAAAATAAAAATCAAAACAAGGAGGAACTAAGTCATAGTCGTACCCTGAATAACAGAGGGCCGTCACGCAATGCATGAATTCAGACCACCAGCGTCCAGCTTGACGCAGCCAAATATTAAGATCCAACCACGCAGTGATGGTAGCGCCACCTATCAAGAGCGCCTCCCTTTGTATCCCGCCTCCGTCAGAGCTTCCAGAGCTGAACGTTTACCCTTAACGATGGCGCTGTCTCCATTCAAGACACCCACAGCATTTTATCTTTTCACCAGAAGAGGCCGCGCCTTAAACGACTTAGCCCCATCATCTCACCCCACGATGTTGATAGCAAAATAGCATCACCCAAGAAGAATATTGTTTTCAGCCCCCCCCCCCCCCTACCGGTCGAAGCAGCAACCTCTCTTTTTAAGGCAGGGTCCTCTTTTTCCCCAGTGTAAACCCCCCCCCCCCGTAGAATCCAAAAGCTGGATTAAGGAAATATATCTTTTTCTTAAAAGCTGAGACAGACTACCCCCCCTCCCCCCCGCTGGATTAAGGAAATCCTTTTTTTTAATAGCCAAGACAGACGGCGACTTTAATGATCCAGCCAAACACCTGCGTCTCGGCTCCTCCTCTCTCATTGATCTCAGAGAGATTTTTAATTCAACCTCCTGTCAAGACGCGCAGAGGCTGTTTTTAGGCAGCGCTCAGCCAGGGGTGGAGGTTTCTTTTTTTCCCCACCATTTTAAAGGCATAGATTCCTCCGCTCTTGATGGATAGCCGTTCCCCTATTAAATTTTGCTTTCCCTTTTTAGTTATACAGGAGCAAGGTGGCTGAAAATTCCTGAGAAAGTCTGGAATGGTCTGAAATGGTTTAAGGCATATGGCAGTGTTACGGGAATAGCTCCCTTGATCCCCTCCGGAAAAGTTGCACCCTTAACTTCTTATTTAATGCAAACAAAAATCCCCGTTTGCTTGCCTTAAGGCAACCTACCCATCATCATTAGATAAGGTTAAAATATATATATATATATCTTGATGATGAGGTTATATATATATATATATACTCGTTCAATAACGGTTACTTATCAATATAAGATAAGTAGTTATATATGAGCCTACTAACCTTAAAATCTAATATAAAACCCACAATATATGTAGGTTAGTTATCTTTATGATTTTAGAGGGTTTGTTCATCACTTATCATAGAGGTTGTAGCATACGCGGCATAGTAATGGCTAAACTTAGGTAAGACCTCTAGTTTCATAACATAGGATTATAAAGATCCACTATTAGGTTAGCCAAATTATACCAGCCTTGCCACGACTTACCCTATCCTAGTTTGATCACTAGGGTTTTTTATTTTATTTTATTTCTTTTTTTGTCTCCAAGGGAGTTGATAATATTTTTCGAGTTCTCGAGGTGCGACTGAATTTCCTTAGTGGAATTTTCCCACCACAACCTTTCTAGTCGCACAGGGTTTGCAGTCCCTTGCGCTATTAGATTTGCTTACAAAAATTTCCCTTTTTGGCAGGAGGCTAAAGTCTACAATTACACTTTGCCATTTGTCGGTCGTGTAAGTGGGAGGTATTTCTACCTTTCTCCCTAACCTTTCACCTTTAGTTAAGCTGCATCCAACATTGAGGTCTCCTTAGGAACCTTTAATAGTATCAGTTACAAGGCCTTACTGGTGGGGCCTTGGCCTTGGGCTCCTCACCAGAAGGTGAATACAATAATATTTGAATGTTTACAATGCATTCAGAGAGGGACATTACAGCCAAGTTACCACGAACCAGGGGCATCTAAACTGTCAAAATCACTCAGGGATCGCACCCGGCTTGGACCACACCAACCCTTAACATGGTGGATGTTTTGGTATCCACGAGATTAGAACCAGCAATCTTTAAGCTTAGTAGACGTCTTAACCATACTCCGCCACCAACTGTTCTACATCTCATGGATTTATTTTAAATATTTAGTTGTTATCAAATATTAAAGTAATTATAAAATATGTTGTTGATGATGATGATGATGATGATGATTGTTAACGTCCCCTAAGACCAAACTTTGGTCTATCGGACCTAAAGAAACTAATTATTTAGTTTCTTTTAAAATTGTATTTCTATGCTCAAAGAGCTTGGAGAGAAGCATCCTGAGCTCACTATAATTTTGACATGTTAAAAGGCTAGGAAGGTCGGTATCGCAACAAATTCTATGAAACTGAGATGTAATGTGGGTGTACGCAGGGCACTCTAAGAGGAAGTGATTCTCATCCTCAATGTTCAAATTCTCACAGAGATGTCAAATCCTTTCCACCCATGGTGTTTTAGGAATTTCCCAACGACTTGTTTCAGTACGGAGCTCATGGGAGTTCGTTCTTACCTTGGCTATATTAACTTTTTTCTTTGAACTAGTTAAAACACAAAGATACTTTTGATCTTCTAGAGTAGGGTTGATGACCTCCTTATAATATTTTATTTTATTTTAGTCTCTAAATCTTTCTCACGCCGCATTTTCTCTTTAAACTTAGAAGTAACAATATTTTTAATGTGATTAATATTTTGCGATGCAACATTTTCGTTGATCTCCCAATGGTTTAAACAAGCCCTGGTATCTTTATACCAACCTCACTTGAGCCTTAGGTGGTTTTGGCTGGAATTTAAAGATAGCTTAGGAAGTCTATGGTCTGCCATGTTATTGATTGTGTGCTTGTACAACAGGAGCCTATTCATAGCTAGGCTCTCGATAGGGGAAAGACCCAATTTTATAAGGATAATAGGGTAGGGTGTATTTATTTTAATTTTGAGGTTATACGTTATAAAATGCTTATGTATTTGCTCAATATTTCTCCAGGATTCTCTAGATATGTTGCAACCCAAACCTCACACCCATTCAAGATAACAGGAGTGACTAAATTTTCAAAGAGGAGCTTCTTTTTATCCCACATCAAAAGGTTTGATGCTTTACAATTATTTTCAAGACCAAAATAAACTTTCCACCCTCCATTAATCCTTCTCTCAATGCTATAGTTCCAATTGATCTTGTGATGAATATCAATTCCTATGTATTTGTAAGAAGACACTTCCTCCAAGTTGCTATAAACATACACAAAATTAGCGTAAGTGTCCTTCTTGGATTTGATAATCATAACTTTTGTTTTGTGAGTGTTAATAGTCTTACCCATGGTAGAGCAAAAATACTTAAGAATTCTTAGTTGCTTACTAAAGATCAGATGGACACCTTGCCGAAAGAACAATATCGTCAGCATAGAGAAGAAGGATGATGACTATTCTAGCTAAGATCATGCCAACACAGCGTGATTCCTCTAAACAACCTTCTAGCTTATCGATGTAAATGCCAAATAGGGTAGGGGAGAGGGAAACCTTGTTTAACACCGATATTACACTTAATATCTTTCGACCACCTCTTGTTGCTCTTAAACTTGGCAATGACATTCTCGTATAACCTTATTACGACAACTCTCAACTAGAAAGGAACCTTTAGTTCTTCTAATTTATTCCATAGGTTATTTTTAGGTACCATATCGAAAGCCTTTTTAAAGTCCACAAAGCAACAAAAAAATATAAAAATAAAGAAAATATAAAAATAGTTTTTACCTTAAATATGTAGGATAAAAATTAATAATAATTTGAATTAAATTCATAATTAACATAATCAACTTGAAATTCATACCTAACATCTATGGCAACACTTAAATTTCAAAAAAAAAAAAAACATATATGATATTGTGTGCCCCATTTCTTACCTCATCATGTGTTATGTCACTCATGATGCTTTAAGTAATTCAATATGACTTTACAATACATCATCTTATTATGTTTCTAAAACCTTAATAGAAATTGGGCACACAATGATAAAAAAAAATAGTTTAGTAATAGAGAGAACCATTTGAGGTAATATTTTAATTTTCTATTCTTTTATTTAATGAGAAATGTAGTTTTTCATTTATGGACATATTAAATAAATAAATAAAACTATTAGATATCATACTTTTATCTACGTTTAAATTGTATACAAAGAAATAAAATTAGCATAAATCCATCTTAAATTTGAATTTGGCAAGAAAGCAATTTTTTGAGTGTAAACATTTTTCTTTTCTCTTTTAATATGAAGGAATTAATACATAACATCAAATTAAATGATAAAAAAATTAAATTTCTATAAATTCAATTTTATTTGATAAATTTAAATTTAAAAATGACCTATAATAATAACACAAAATACAAAATACAATAGGTACAAAATAATTTTGGAACATAATATCTGGTTAATTTCTAGTTTGATGTTATAGTTAATGGCTAAGAACATGTGTTTCCTCCTAATAAGTTTTTTTTTTTTTTAACCATGGGAACAACAACCTCCCAAGAGTATATCCAAGAGCCCGCAAGCCAGATATACCAATAACTTGTGACTTAGCAGGGGCAGAGACGTCCCGAAACCCATCGAGGTGAGCCTCTATCCCAGGGGTCGCCTACCCTTCTAGCCTTGTCACAACAGGCCAATGAGCAACTCTACCCCCCTAATAAGTTATTGGTTCAAATTCTAAGGGGCATAGGGTATGTACAACTCTATAGACTTTAGTAGTTACAAACCCTAAATATGTTTATTAAAATAAATTATTTTGTAATCTAAGAGGTTAGTTGAAATGCTTAAAGAATGGTCATGATTGGGGTTAGGTGTGTCGGTTAGTGGGTCAATTGTGAGAGTCTTAGTGTCATGTTTGACTAGATTCACAAGGTTAGTGTATTTGTAATTTATTGTAGTAATAGTTAAATATGATAAATGAATTAAGTGTTCAATTTTATTGGGAATTTAATAGATTAAGCATTAGAATTAATAGATAAACTAATAGAAACAATGTTATATAAAAATAATGGACAATTTTTAAAAAATAATTAGTTGCATTTAAAAAAAAAACAATCTTGAATCTAACAAAATTCTATCAAATTAAAATAAATTTATGTTAATTTTTTCCATTTTTAGCTAAAAATTAAATATCAAATTTGTTATTAATTAATTTATATAAATATAAAATACTAACATCGAATATAAACTTACATTACTTTGTAAGGATGCATTGGTCTATTGGTGGGGCTAGAGGAATTCCATTCCATCCATCTGGGTTCAATTCCAAATAACAAATATGATCAACGAAAACCTAACCCAAACTTCGAAATTATGTATAATGAATTCAAAAATATTAATTATTATAATAAAATATTATGATTGCAAGAATATTAATGTAACAAACCTCTTTAATTAATCTTTTATATCTTTATATATTTATATATATATCACAATTAATTACTAGATACACTTACCTAAGGCATAGGGACCTAACTTCCCAAGTATTCAAGTTTTAGGTCTATTCTTTATGGTAGAATGTACATGGACTCGATTGGATTGAGAGGTTAACTTAGTCTTTCTTAGCTACCTAGCTAACCATTTTATTCCTTTTCATGAATACCATGTAGGTATCCAGGGAAAAACCTTTAGGTTTCAAGATTTGACCAAAGCATTCTATGAGTAAATCTCCAAAGGTTGGAATTTCAAATGGCGGACACCCGTCAAAATTGCAGGTAACAATCAAAATTTGAAAAAAAAAATTGTATTCTAAGCCAGATTTTAATGGTCTCGGTAAAATATTAGTTGTATTTGACGGGTAAATTGACCCATGACGGGCATTTACCTGTCAAATTCCATCCCTGCGAGTCCAAAGTACTAAGCTTTTGGGTAACTACGTCAGGACCCAGATTAAATGTATCCACCATCATTGGGTAAATATTGTTTGTATTGGATAAATATATAGTTAATGATGAAAGTCGCGGGAGGAGTTGCTTTACAACTAGCATCTTTTACTCCCTTCCAACAGGCACGAGTTAACTTAATATCGTAGGTTTTGTGTTGGTTTTGGAGTCAATCGACCGATTATTACACTAGTAGAGTGTTTCGGCGAGCATGGGAAAGCTTCCCAACTACCTTACCTCCCTTGTCACGTAATGTTCTCCGGCTTAAGGTTTTGTTTGAAAGAGTAATGTTTTCAATAGAAATCCCTTGTCAGTATTACAAAGTTTTACCAGGTACCAATCTCGGTCGCATTAGTTGGATTTTGGATTTGGTAGCAATTTCCCCTGTTGCATTGGTAAAAAAAAAAATTCCAGAAGAAAAAAGCCTCACCTTGATATTCATTAAGAATCAAAGGACATCTATCATGTCATCCCAGTATATGGGTTACAATATAAAACATTGAAGTTGTGGATAATAAATCAATGGCATTTTTTGCGAGTTACAACATAGCAGAGCCGAGAGGGGGCTAGAGTAGAAGTTGCATACATTTTCGATCAGTAAAAAGATGATGTCCATATAACCATATCCACCGTGAACCAAAAAGGGAAGCTCAACCATCTAAAAGAGTCTTCTCCATCACTATCACCAGGGTGCATAAAAGTGGAGATTCAGCACTGGGCTCAAAAGAGCATAAAACTATCTTGTGAGGTCAAGAGACCATCAAAAAATTCAGATTAAAATCCTGATCCTGGAGCCAAAGAAAGGAATTTTTTAGATAGGCAGTCAGCAGTCTGATTGATTTCACGGTAGACATGGAAAAAGGATAGCTCAAGGAAGCAAGAACTGTTCTTCCTAATGTCCCTACACCAATGGATAAGCTCAGGTGGTGTAAGGGAAGCAGTACCCTTTACCCAATTGATGATGATTGTAGAGCCGCCAAAAATCTTGAGCTTGGGCAACCCCATCATTTGGGATGTATGAAATAGGGCCCAGAGCCCAATTAATTCTTCCCTTGTGTTCGTACTGGGTCCAGCCCCCAATGCAAACTCGAAGGAGTGTCACTCGTTCAGGTATAGACAAAAGCCAACCCCACCATTGTTATTTACTGATACTCCATCAAAAAATCCACAGGGATAGATAAGTGTAGGTCCTAGACCCTTTTCTCTAGGATTGCATTGGGAAAGTTTAACCTTAAGCAAGAACCCATGGAAGAAAACGAAATCCAAAAAAAAGGTAAATAATGTTTTTGTTTTCATGTCATTGTTTTGACATTTAGCTACAATTTTATTTAACTTTGTTAACACTATGAATTTAACTTGCAAGTTCCCTTTTCTTAGAAACTAAAACAGACGCCTTGGTTAGCTTACACGACACCTGCATTTAAATTGGTAAGCCTTTTTTCACCCTTCAATCATCCAATCTCTAAACAATGAAGATGTTGTTGTTGATGTTTACAATAGAATAGTGAAGCAGAAATACGATGTTGCTTCGGTTCTATTAGAGAGGGTGTTTTTAAAGCTTAGTAGCCGGGTGTTTAGGTTGTTATGTCGATAAGGTGTGATTCGACTATGTAGACTTAATCTCTTTTCTTTTCTATAGTTAGTGTTTGGCCCCTTAGGCATGTTAAAGGAGTACTATAAGTTTTTAATTTTAAACTCCTTCTTCGAGCTATTAGTTTATTGTTTGTAAATTATGTATCTTTGAATTTTCGAACCGTTAATGTTGTTTTTTTTACTGAAGAATAATTAGTTACTTTCCTATTTCTCTTGACTACATATTCAAATAATTGATTTTCAGTGGAAGTTTATATTATTTAATAAGAAAACCATCATATCTTTAAGATTTACCCAAATCAAGGGTACTTTACATCTCCTCCCATACAACACTTCAAAAGGACTCATCTTGAGATATGTTTGATAATTATTGCTATATGAAAATTCCACTAATTGGATATAATCCCCCCATTTACTTGGTTGATTCATCACATACATCCTTAACATATATTCTAATACCTTATTCACTCGTTCGGTCTTCCCATCTGTTTGCATATGATAGGCTGTACTGAAATTCAACTTTGTATCCATACCCTTAAACAATGATGTCTAGAATCTTGAGGTAAGTTTTGCATCATGATCTGTGATAACAATTTTCGGAGTCCCATGAAGTCTAAATTTATATTTCATGAATATGTCAGCAATTTGTTTATGGCCTTATAAGTTGATTTTACGAGGATAAAATGTGTCACTTTACTTAACTTATCTACTACAACCATAATGGATTCATTATGTTTCTTTGTTCTTGGTAACCCTATAATAAAATTCATAGTTATAGTTTCCCGTTTCCGTTCAGGAATGGGTATATGATGCAATAATCCAACTGGATGTTGATGAACAACTTTGATTTGTTGACAAGTAAAACACCTAGCTACATATTCTAGAACTTCATTCTTCATATTTGGCTAGTAAAAATATTTCTTTAAGGTTGTTATAAACTTCTGATATCTTGGGTGTCTTGCATAAGGATTATTGTGTAATTCCCTTAAAATGATATGTTTTATGTTAGAATGATTTGCTACATAAATTAGGTTTTTGAAACGCAGAAATCCTTTTGTATCAATCTGATACATGTTGTCCTCAGTATTCACAGTTCTGTGGTTACATCTTCCCATCAACTTTTTATACTCATCATCGCTATTTAACACTGTTTTCAACATATTTTTAAATTCATATTCATATTCACTAACTAGTACGAAATGATTCTCATGTTATTGTCGGCTTAGTGCATCTGCTAGTGTGTTTTCCTTCCTTTTTATGTGTTTGATTTCAAAATAATACTCACTCTGGAATGCAAGCCATTTGGCTTGACGCGCAATCAATGTTTTATGCTCAAACATATATTTTAACCCAATATTATCGGTTAGTAACAGAAATTCCTTCCCTACCAGATAATGTCGTCATATTTTAAGATCATGGATAATAGTTGCCAACTCCATATCATGTACTACATCATTTTTTGTGCTCTTTTAACGTTCTGGATTCATAACATATTACATGGTCTTCTTGAGTTAATTCCCCTCCTAAACCCTCTTTACTTGCATCAATGCATACTCCAAAATCCTTATTTGGATAAACAATTCTTAAAATTGGTGTCTTTGTCAATAAATGTTTCAATTTATTAAAACTATCTTAACAATGTTGGCTCCAAATAAATTGAACACTTGTATTTTCAAGGGTTGTTATAGGATGATCTTTTCTGGAAAAAATTACTATAAATCTATGGTAATATCGCGTCAACCCCATGAAGGATCTTATGTTGTGTACATCTTTTGGTACTGGCCATTCCAGTATTGCCTTGATTTTAGTTGGGTCAACCGCTACTCCCTTTTCTGAGATAACATGTCCCAAGTATTGTAATTCATTTTTATAGAAATGACATTTACTAAGTTTCACGTATAATTGGTGTTCCTTCAAAGTTTGCAAAACCTTTCGTAAATGATCCTCATGCTCTACCTCATTATTTGAATATGCTAAATATCATCAATAAATACCAATACAAATTTATCCAAGAATTTACTTAACACATTATTCATCATATTCATAAAGGTCAGAGGAGAATTTGTCAATCCAAAAGGAATTACCACAAATTCATAATGTCCATATCTTGTTCGAAAAGCGGTTTTATGGACATCTTCATTCTTAACCTGCACTTGATGATATCCTGACCTGAGGTCAATTCTTGAAAAATAAAATTGATCAACCAATCTGATCAAACAAATCATCTATTCTTGGTAAAGGATATTTGTTTGTAATTGTCATCTTGTTTAGTTATATGTAATCTATTCACATTTTGAAAGTTCCATATTTCTTTTTAACAAATAAAACCAGTGCTCCCCAAGGTGACACACTAGGTCGATTGTACCCCTTGTCAAGTAATTCTTGTAATTGCATCCTTAATTCTGTCAACTATGGAGTACTCATATGATATGGAGCTCGTGATATAGGTGTTGAACCCGGCATTAGATATATAGTGAAATCTACATTTCGCTTAGGTGTCAATCATGGTATCTCATCAAGAAATATATCTTGAAATTCCTTAAGGATAGGAAATTGTTCCAATATCGTTTTTACTTTTCAGGCTCAATTTTGTTAATTTTGATGGCATAAAGTTGACATCCCTTCCTAATACACTTTTTAAGTTGCCCCACTTAGATTTTTCATGTAGATATAGGTCTATAAATCCCCTTTACAGTATGATACTTATCTTCCTCATCTACACAATCAAATTTTTTATGTAAACAATCGATAATGGTTTTATGAGTTTCTAGCCAATCCATACCGATCAAAATGTCATATCATCCTAAAGGGAGTATGTTTGGGTTAACTGAGGTATTCATTTCACCAAAACTCAACCTATTAGAGGAAATTTGGATGAAAAATGAGCCTCCTAAGGAAAATGATAAAATTTTTCCATGTAGGCAATTTTTTATACTATTTCACTTTTATCGAAGCTGCCAAGGGTTATTTCACTTTTATTTCACTTTGCCATGAGAAGGCATTGGAAAATGCATTGAAATTTTTAGTGATATGATGCCAAAGTTCCCTTGAAGGCTTTGTAAGACTTGCTCAATTGTAAGAGGATTTTTAGCCACCCTTGGGAGATTTTGGAGAGTGAGAGGACTTATTTTTTGAGGCCTAAGTCTCTTTGTAGCAGTTTTGAAGAATTCATTTTTTTTTGTTCAAGAATTTTGAAGACCAATAAAATCGGTCCTCATTGCAACTAGACCCGAAGACGTAGTCCATCAAGGATGAACTCCGTTATCATATGGTGTCCACATTATTATGGTTTGCATTATTTGTTCATTTATATGTTTAATTTATTTTTTAATCCTTTCATAAGCTCAATATTTAAAGTATTTTTATCACGGATAATTTTAGGGGCGAATTTTAGCCCAGTCGGCTATTTTTCCATGTTTTTCTCCGAGAAAAGATTCGCCATTTTGCATTTTTTGAAGCCCTATTTCGCCCAATTTTGATGGGGTAAATTTTTTTCACCCTAAAAATCGCCAAATTATTATGTAAACGATATAAAATCCTTGGAATTTTTTTTTTTTTGAAAAATATCGCCAATCATTTTATACTTGGCATTTTAAGAATTGGTAATATTCGCCAACATTTCTACACTTTTGAATAAGTATGGTTCCTTAAAATCATCCCTGATTTTTATAAGTTAACTGTTGAAGGATTCACATTCTTTCAAGTGTTAATAGATCCAATCATTGTCGGATCAGATAATGACTTAAGTTAATAAGCCACTAGGGTTATTCCCCGCTGGAACCCCCTTTCACTTCCCTCTCTTATGGAATCATAGCCCCGCATCTCATCTTAATATTTCCTCATTTGTAACCAACAAGGATTTTATATTACATATCAAAAGTATTGATTTACATAATCTTTGTTCATCCAAGACCATTGGTGTCTAGACTATATCCTTTGCATCATTATATACATAATTACGTAATGGGGTAAAAAATAGGGTGTTACACAAATTTTGATCCTACCCAATGTCGATTCACTATTCTATCTCTTTATACAATACATGGTTGCAGGAATACATGAATCTAGGTGAATGTATTGTCATAAAACTCTAAGAAATTAATATGAGTATCATACTACTCAAAGGTACAATGTAATTCCCAATCACCACAAGGCATTGAGCCAAAAGACAAATGTGAATCATTGCAAGTGTCTACATGACTTGGGTTTATGACTATGGGTGTATTACATAGTCAATAATCAAATTGCATTAGTAATTAGTGGATGTGACCAATTGTGTTTTGTTTAATTAAATTTTTCTCATAATTTAGAGCATGTATACTTCTCTCAGTGTGATTTTAAGATAAATATCTATGATCTGCATAGTTGCGTGGAATGTGGGTGCATTACAACAAACATGTAGGAGTAATAGGCTGTTTCACACTCATTGTTAATGAAAATGGCTTCTTTTTTTATCGCTCTTCCCTTGCCAAAGTTGATCTTGGTGGTCTTAACTTGAGATAAACTTGTACTTGCTTCCTCTTTTCCACCAAATTGCATGCATTCATGCTTGACTCTATGTTCAATTGCAATGGATTTTACATGAATCCATCGGCTTATATTTCCTAGCTCTTAGCCATTGTATCCCATTGTCTCATGGTCTTGGAGCCAAAGGGCT
Organism: Pseudotsuga menziesii; assembly: GCA_001517045.1. Classification (NCBI taxonomy): domain Eukaryota; kingdom Viridiplantae; phylum Streptophyta; class Pinopsida; order Pinales; family Pinaceae; genus Pseudotsuga; species Pseudotsuga menziesii. The sequence goes on along the minus strand of LPNX010073285.1, from coordinate 46,172 downwards.
CTTGAGAAAAGTCTATGGAGGTGAGCTTACCATGCTTGAGTTAAACATGGTGTTGGATTTTACAGTAGTAATGAAAGGTTTTTGTGTTTCCTTGGTTTCTTGAACAACCACTAGTACCTTAACCAATTCCTTTTTGAGCTCTACTATATTGTCCTTCAAATGGAAATTATGCTCTTTAGTAAGCACATTGAAGCCTCCACTAGTGGAAAATGAGAGATTAGTGACCAAAAAAATGACCAAAATCCGCATATCAATGACCACTTTTGGTTTGGCGATCGTTGGTGGCTAATTTGCGGTCTTTTATTACATGACCAAAATTGGTCATTTTTATTTTGGTCATTTTTAGCTTGTCGGTTGGTCATATATTTGGTCATTAATTTGGTCATATATTTGAATCAATGACCAAATATATGACCACATTTGTGACCAAATGAATGACCACATAACAAGCTAGAATATGACCAAATTTGGTCACATAATAAAAGACCATAAATGAGCCACCAAAACTGATTTTTGGTCATTGATATGCGAATTTTGGTCATTTTTCTGGTCATTTATATATCATTGTTTGGCCGCATATCTCTCAATTATTGGTCATTTTATTTGCGAAATTTGGTCATTAATCTCATTTACTGCTCACTAATTTAGTCATTTTTAGTCACTTTATGTATGGTCATTATATTTTAGTAGTTTTAATGGTGTCCATTATTAATCAATATAAATTTTTAATTTGATATTACGTTTAAATTAAAAAAAGATTCATACATTTATTCTCATCTAATACACATGCGAATTATGCAATGTCACATTATAATTAATTACAACACTTGTAAATAATATCTAATACACATGTAAATCATGCAATGTCACATTAATTAGTTAATAATTACAACATTGGTACATAATATAAAGTACAACCATATATAAGTTTTAAACCACAAATTATATTATATGAAATGTCAAAAGTATTACAATAAATATGAGTTTTCTCACAAACACATATTAATTTTCATATAACTTTACAGAAAAATCATCACTTTTCAAAATATTACAATGGCTAAACCATCATACTTGCACTTGGTTGCAAAACCATACATAGATCCCACATCAACAGCTTCAAAACCATACTTAGATCCCATGTCAGCAGCTTCAAAACCACACTTAACAGCTTGAAAGCCTCAACATCAGGGTCTTCATACTGAATGAAAAATCCTCAGTAGCGGGCTCTTCATACTCAATGGCCCACTTATAAGTTAAGCTCACTCCTACAAAATCCAATAAAAAAATATCACTTGTAAAATAGAAAAACAATGAACTGTAAATTAGAAAAACAATGAAGCAAATTATTTATCTTGTTCAACAGCTAACAACAATAACCAAGATCATGTGCAAAATAGGAAAATCTAATCTAACAAATTCAATTTAATAATTGGTTAAAATTAAACTTGAATGGCTAAATATGCAACTAAACCAGCCTCAATGTCCTCCTTCAAGGCTGCACGTTTGAGATCCACATAATTGGTGAAATACCTTGTGAGAAGATTGTTCATTTTGTTGAACTGTTCAGATAGCAATTATCATATTAGTCAAATATGTTTAGTGTTTTGAATAATGGTAAGAAGCAAAACCACAGAAAACACTACATTAAAATACTAATGCAACCAAAAAAGAAATTCGTAATACACTAAAAACGAATTATGATTTACCTGTGGCAATGATAAGGAAAGTGAGTATGATCAAGATTGTAACCCTTGATTATTGTCAATTGCACCTTTGTACTTGTTTATTCTTGCTAACTGCAACGACACAGAGTAATGCTTAATCAAATGGAGTTTCAGCAGTGTTTTGTTTGTCTGAAAATATTGTGCAATTTCCAACCTATATGAAAATTGGGTTGGGCATTAAACACTAAAATTTTTGACATTGAAACTGGGAGGGATGAGAACTGAAAGAACTTTCAAACCCATACGAAATTCTACAATATGCAGTAAAACATGGCAAATAGACATGGAAAATAGTTTCCAAGATGATATTTTAGAAGTCAGTGTGAGTATGTAAAAATTGAGCAGTAAAAGGAAATCAAGTAATGTGTCAATATAATTCAAATTCATTATTTCCAAATGACAAAGAAAAAAGGATTATAGTGAAATTGTGTTCCAATCATCTGTTGGTTAATATTAAGATAAATGAGGATCCGAGAATGTCTTGAGCAAAACGTACTTGTGATAATAACCCAGACATTTGTGTGAAACACTTAAGTTGTGGTGACCACAAAGATGGCTTGCAGAACATTGGTAATGCTACAGTGATTTTTCAGACATTGGGCATTACAAAAAATTGAGTACAAATGTGAGGTCGGTGACCCCCAATAAAGAAGTGTTTCTTTCCAATAGGTTGAAGTCCAGTAACAACCATTCAAGGAAAACAATCAAGGATTGATGAATGTTAAATGCATGAGACTTCAAAGGAAGAGAATCAGTTCTAATTATGAGATGCAGAAGAATTTGTCAATGAGATCCAATGGAATTATGGTTTGAAAATCAGCATCAGTGACAAAGATGAAGACATCACCAATGGAATATTATGATGCCCAACACTTAAGCAAGAACACTCAATCATATCTAGCTTGTGGTCTATTTTCTTTCACCGACTTAAACATGTGAACCTTGAAAGTCTCATTATTATTATGTGATAAACTTTATGAAGTGGGTGGTGAGTTTATGAAGGGGTTATGAATTCGTCATTAGATATTCCTAGTTAATAAGTAGCTTGGATCATTAGATGAATGGTCATGATCCCCAACCATCTGCTACTTGGATCTCTGTGTATAAAGCAGCCCTCATATTCAATTGAGCTATCATTGCAAGTTGAGGCATTCTCATTGTATACTCTGTGCCATACCTCCATCTCTGTTATCCATGTGTGCAGATTTACAGACACAGACTGCAACAAACG
>LPNX010073285.1:24352-43043 GCA_001517045.1 Pseudotsuga menziesii | reverse complement strand
AGCATGAAACTCAGTTACAACTCAAGTAAAACCATAGCAAACAACTAGCCACAATATATTTTGGATTATTTACAAACATAACTACTATACCTTTTTGAAGGTGAAAAAATCTTCCAGCTTAACAGATGGTAAGTTCCAAAGGCATCACGAAGGTGAACCTGATGCCCACTTAAAAGGGAGATGATTCTCTGCAGAGATGAAAATCGATAACAGTTGAACAAATGGAAAAAGGTTGGGAAAAACAAGATAAAGAACAACATATTTAATTAATTCATATAACTATACTTTTCGATATACATGAATAATCATAGAGTGCTATTTAGCTGTCCTCATTCCTCAAACATTTAATTGGAAAAGGAAAGATTTCAGTTATTTAACCTCAGCAGTACTGTTTGTCATATAATTACTAGAGTCAGCTGGCAATACAACCCATCCAATTTGTAAGGTATCTCCTCTATCGCTGACATTCAAAATGTTAACATGTGTTTGCTTCATGTTTGCAAAAATATATATCCATAAATTGTCACTCTTGAAAACATGAAATGAATAATCTATGACTTCCTTCTAAACAATAAAATTTTGAAACTGTCAACAAGTACTAAGGATTGTTTGACTGTTGAAAACAATCTTTTCACTTCATTGGCAGGGTTTCTATTTCACCTGATAAACAACAACTTCCAGCTCCCGTGCCATATCCTTTTTTAATTCAGTCGCAAGGGACCTGAAATCCTTAGGATTAACGGTCAGAGACATATATATTTCTATTCCTCAAATTTCCTGATACACTCCTGAATGGTCAAAAACCGGGAATCAATCTCACCTCAATAATGACCATGAACAAATTCTTTGAAGTGCAAAATAAATACAACAGTCTACAGCTTTTCCAGAGCCACATTTATGTTTTCATGAGAATGCCAAGGTTGGAATCTTTATGAAAGGACCATGTAGGCGATACCTTTGGCCTTCAGTTGTGTCCTCCCATGACATAAAAATAAAAATACAGGTTATTTGAAATGGTTGATTAATTTGCAAGATGAAACTAGTGCGATGAAATGGATGCTCTAAGATATGATAACAGGAAGATATCAATTATATACACAAAAGTTTAAAATCTCAGTTCAGAACAAATCATACGAATGGAGACAGCTGCATACAAACATTATGCAAATCATGTCAAGGTAAAAAACGATTCACATATATGTGAACATGCTAGCAGAGAATCATGCTAATATCCTAGAGAATCACAAATGCTCATAAAGGATTACGCAAACAAAAATAATACTTGGAGATAAACATAATTGTGTAATCTTGTTGAATTTTGATCTTAATTGCAAAAATAGAGAGAACATTTAGCTTTTGTTAGTTTAGAATTACGTTGGGTTGAGTGCCCAACACTTGGATCAACTAGTTTTGGATCATTTTCCATTCAGTTTTTCAGTTATTAGGTCATGTTTTGCTTGCTGGTTTTTCACATTTATTAACAGAAGTAATCAGGGCAGCAAGCTTGTATTTCAATTTAAGTGTTACTGATTGTTTTTAAATTTTAATTGTTAGTTTACCCCTAAAGTCACAAAAGGATTCTCCGCTATGGTTTTCAAGTACTAACCCAAAGTGCAAAGAAATAATGCAAGGTGACAATGCACTGTTTCTAGTTACCTTAGAACCTCACAGTTTCAAGTGTTAACACAATCCAATAGCCTCAATTAGCACATCAACAGGCTTCCAGGATCCAAAAAAGAGATGTACTCCCAAGGACTATACACCTTGTCCAACCGCACCTGAACTAAACCCTATTCATCCCCTTCCTGAAATTGGACAATGTAAACCAACCCCCATAGTCAAACCCTTTCTCTCCCCAGTTAGGATCAAGGAGCTGAAGAGCAACCTTACATCTTGCCCAAACATGCTTTTCAAAACCACTGACAACCACTCCAATACCACCACCCCAGTCATTATGGATTATACAACATTATACACAATCATAACTAAAACAAAACAAAGTCATTCCCATCACAAAATTAAAAACTCTATTGAATCCCATGCCTCTCAAAATGCAGTTTCTGAATTCAGAGAGTGACAGTAAATTCAAATGCTTGTAAGGTAAGGAATGCCACAACAAACTAAGATGGAATACATGTCTCCAATTCTGTAGAAAAATAATTCTATTTAAATATCGTAAGATATACTTCACTTATAAGACATCTGAAATTTTAGTACAAACAAAAAATTCCACGGCTAATAACATTTATACATGAAACCCAACTAGGTCATGAGACCAAGAAATACAAAACACATCACTAACTTTGAAAAAGTGCCTCTATCCATTCATGTGCATGTCCATATAAATGTATAATAGATAAAGTTATAAACATATAAGAACCTGAGTGCGGAGTTTGAATTCTGCAGCAAGCTCTTCTAATGGGATACACTTGTGCTTCTGCATGGTCCACAAAAAAAATTGTCAGATGGGATCTCAGGATAAGAAGAAAAAATTCTGGAATTCAAATCTCTTCTATACTCTAACCAACCATTGGAACAACATAAATCCAATGTTCTAATCAATATCTCCATTCAATTGCAGGACTGTGCATTGCTGGGCTAGATTAGCAAAGCTGCAAGGTTTTCCTGTGTAAGACAAGCTATGTCAAAAATATCAGGTTTCAATTATACTTCTCCCTCAAGAGAACTTTGCAAATGTATTGTGACTCAATTTGCGCAGACAAAGCAATTTCACAATTTTAAGCCTCTTCAGTTATTATTTGGAATTTGGAGAAGAGGTTTGAGTCAGATAATGGTTTCAGAGATATTTCAAGACTCAAAGCGTGTCCCTAGTTACCAATTAATTTTCCATGTTACTACAATCCAAAATAATAGAAAACAATAAAATTAGCAAGGTCCTTGAGATGAGGAGGGCCCAAGGGTACTAAACCTGTAAGCTCTTTAGACAATTCCATGTCTATTTCACATCTACGGCCAAAGAGATCTATGAAGAATAAAACAAAGACCGAAAGTACTCCAAAACATTGCAATCCTTTCTCTGACGATTCAACTTTAAAGAACCAAACAGCAGACTTCAAAGATAGTAGGAAATTCTGGACATCAACCTTGCCAACACTTGTTTCCTCTACCAAACCCTAGATCATCGTCTTCGGGATTGCCCCTTGAGGACCTAAGTTGAACCCCACCATACTCTCCCCACACAAACCCTCCAATGCCATTTAGGTACTCAGTCCAATGATATAGATGGAGGATGGGCATAAGTGTGAATATGTGTATCAATTATTCTTTGCATCAAAATAGCCTCCCCCTACATACCCATTCAAACAGGGAAAGTGTAAGCAATCTGGGATGCGGGGGTTTCCTTAACTACCAGCCTCTTTGCCTAGTTCATTATGTACATGGCCCTCCCAACTAAACCAAGGCTTTATAAAACAGGCTTACAGGTGGAAATTGTAGCTATTGCAAAAATCCAAAAGTTGGCGATGATTTACTTTAAAGATATACTTTTTTCACTATAAATTTTAATTCAGGTGAAAATAGTTAGTAATTTAGACCACTCTATAGGACAAAATATATCTATATATACAAAATCGCAATGTGTAATGTCAAATTGCTGAAAGTGCCTTGCACCATGCTTTAATCAATAGGGGAAAGAGGAATTCTAAGTTGGCATTTATCAAATGGAACAAAATTCTCAACATATCTCTATCCAAAGTTCCAGAAAAGTATGGATTCTCAAATTTCTTTACCACGTTGAAATGACCCTCAGATATATGGGTGATTTATTTTGGCATAACGTAGTTAAAAGCAGTTCTCGTGATTTTGTTACAAAAGTTGTGATATGTTTTCAACCCATTATGGGCTTCAATGAAGATAGAATTTATTTCAAAGATGAAATCTAACAGTAGTATTTTTATACAAAATGGGATCCTATAGATCCATAAGTAGTTCCATCACCAATACACTAATGATCGAGCAACTTTGAATTCCAGCAACAACCACTAGCAACAACTATATCAATTGCAAAACCATCTTCAAGGAGCCAACAAGATTTAAATCTAATCCTATCTGGAATTAAAACATTCTGTATCCATATTTTTTAAAATGATTAAAAAAACCCTTTTACCAGTAACTACCAACACACTCTGTTCTCTTCTTTTACTACTACAGCCTTCAATGCTTCCTTACATCTCTGTTCTGATACAAAAGATTACATCTCAACACCATTAAATAGGACACTTAATCTAACTACATCAGTATGTATAGATAATTATTATTATCCTCAACATCTTGTCCTTGTCTAAATTATACCTGCAGGCTATAGCCTATAATTACACATAATTGATATTGTCTTTAAGAGATCCTATACTACCTTCAAGCTAAAAATATATAGCTAATCTTGATGTGCTTATATTCATGCACTTATCATCATGCATCTTATGCAGCATCAACTAACCACAACCAAGTATTCATCTTTCTAACAGTCAAATGGTTTTAATTTTTGACAAATGTGTAATGTGCATAACTCATTACAGAAGAATGCATATAAACTAACAGATGTTTATTCCAGCAGAAGCATACCATGGATATAGATTTTAGCAGTTAATAAAGTCTGATTTGAATTCTCTAACTGTGTTGCTTATTTCTACAGAATACTGATGCATAACTTTGAAGGATATTTGTTTGAAAGTCAAAATGTCGATTTCTTGTTCCCCACATCTCTCATGAAAAGACAAAGAAGTGGGATGGAAGAAAAAATTTCAACTGAGATGTTGGAAGATTACCCACATGACTATTAATTAGATAGTGTATCTTAAGACTCGGCACATTACTGGTATCCAAGGAAAATTTCATATCATAAAAACTCAGTTATCCAACCAAACAAAAAGGCAAAGAGATACATCCTCAAGAAACTTTTGAATTAAAACCTATCTTTTGTGCCAAATGCAAATCCATAGTAAGTATCAAATATTCTGCCAAATCTATAAAAAAAATTAAAAATCAATCTTCTTCTTCTCCACTTACAGTACCTTTCCAAGTTTCTTGTAGCTTCTCCTCATGTTTGTAAACTGGTTGCGCTGCCCAAACAAAGTATCCTCCAGCCCTCAACATCCTATCCACCTCAAGAAGTAAAATACCCCCTTCATTAAAGGAAAAGAAAGTATCACAAATAGTGAACGCTCTTCAATGTATGTCCATAAACGTGTATGTTGCAAGACATGATTAGTTCATATAAGCAATATGAGCTCCATGAATCAAAACACAAAAGCAACATAGTGACTACCTTGAATCGACATTAAAAACAAGGGCAATATATGTATCAAAATAATTATTCAACAATGTCTCTCCAATAAGCAACTTTAGAACTACAAGAGGGCCTCTAAAATATAATTCCCTCAGCAAGTAAGCAACAGCTTCAAAGACTGGGACATACAAAGTAGTAACTGAATGTCATCTCTGCCTACTTGAATGCTGCAGCCCAAAATTATTGAATCGCTAGCCATTGTAATAGATTATCACATTTGCATTCCAAAATCAAAGTTGTAGAAATCCTCCTCATCTTGTGTCTCCAATAAGCAACTTTAGAACTGCAAGAGGGCCTCTAAAATCTAATTCCCTCAGCAAATAAATAACAGCTTGAAATACTGGGACAAACAAAGTAGGAACTGAATGGCATCTCTGTCTACTTGAATGCTACAACCCATAATTATTGAATGACTAGCCATTGACATAGATCATCACATTTGCGTTCCAAAGCAATGTTCTAGCAATCCTCCTCATATTTATTTAAAACCTAATGCAGATAGCATTATTCACACAATATCCAATTCTTTCATGTCGTAAATTCTCACAAAATTAAATACAGTAGAGGATGAATGGTAAGATTCAAGAATGTCTAGTGATGAAGAAAGATTCTGGAAATTGCTTTTAATTCAATGTCCTTTAATTTAATATAGTAAAATGTTATTGAGTAACAGTACTTTTTGAATTTATCAAGTGACAAATCAGAAATATTTTCAATATTAATCATTTTTCCACTACTCTTGAATCCAATTTCCCTGTTTTACGTAAGAAGGGTCTTGTATGCCAGTCATGGAAGCCCATCTACCTTTCCCTAATTATCATTCTCCTTCATCAACCACAACATAATTTATTATAACCATAGTTTGTCCAATTTCCCCATTGGTATAAATTCAAATGTTTGACCTCATTTTGTTAATTACATTAGATTCTTGGAACAAAAAGAAAATTGCATTAGATTCTGAGTTTACCTTTTATGTTCCCCCCACGAGAACTTCTCATTGTAAGCATCCTTTATGTGACCTTGCCATTCCCTATTTTCGGTCTTTTCGACCAGCTAAGGTGGAAGTTATTGTCTTATGTGCATGTTTTTCCTATTCTTATTTGCGGTCTTCCGAATTTTAAGATAAAATAAGTCTTTCAAAGGGACATGTCCAGGGTGGGAGACAAGTCCCATGTTTCTTGTCAAAGAGTGACAGGCATGCATTACCATTACATCCCTCAGCATCCCTGAATGCAGGAAACTCCATTCCCATATTTCCATATCTTTCCCAACAATTAGGGGACTGCAGGGACACCTGCACATCCCTTGGAATTGAACGACCTACAGATGCCCCTCAAACGACATCTACAGTCCTCCTCCAGTATATATAAATACATCCCAAATACAGTCACATTAAGTGATTGAAATATTAAAAGCAAAATATATTGGAACAAGTAGCATGCATCCAAAGAATGATGCCGATTCCTGTAAGTTTCAATGAATCTAAAACATGAGTACATGAGTTTCTAATTGCATATTAAATGTTATTTATTCCATTCTTTTAATATTTTCAAGGGTGTCACCCCTTGAGATTTGGGGAGTCCCTACAGCCATTCCCATAACACAGCACCTCGGCCCTGCAACGGTGTGGAACATGGGATAAAGGCCATTTCTTAATCTATAACTTTAACAATCTAATCATAAAATAGTTTTTCTTACATCCATTATACCATCATTCTTAACCATGCCACCCTTAAAATTATTTACAAGTTACAATGAGTCATTGTCATATAGAATTAGGCATTGCCAACATCACAATTTGTACAAGTCATGCCGAGTGAATGTGAGAGATCAAATTAAATCCCTTTTTAATCTGATCCAGGCACACAGACATTGAGATATATAAGAAATGCCTTTTAAAGTTAAGGTCTTTTTATCCATATCTCGTTAACATGCAAGTCAAAAGGCTCCAAAATCAATATCTACATCTCCATTGGTATAAGAATAATTTCACACCCCTTCAAGCCAATGGAGACTAAATATCTGGTGTAATGCCTAGGGGTCTCGTCATCTCATGGGCACATGTAACTTCCATATGACCACAACTGAGACCAATAGCACTTAACAATCCTTGAGATGGAAGCTTAGCTCTATTATAGAAAGGAATGAATCATTAAAAGAAAAATACCTCTTGAAGGTGGGGTCACAAAATTCGATGAGAAACTATATCAAGAAATAGTCAAATAGGCATAGCGAGCTCCATTTTCTTCCAATTTGCAATCTCCCATAGATTTTACCAACCTTTTTGACATCTACTATGCTGTGACTTATTTCTGGCGCCATGCACCTGTATGCTCTTCTAAGCACTAAACATGAAAAACAAAATTATGAATTTAGTGGTTGACAAAGGGTGTCCCATAATGATGACCCAGGTTTAAACCCTAGCATGCATAAAGCCCTGGGAATTAAGTTGTTGACCATGTTTGACAGAGTATTATATGTGGATTATATGGAGCATTGTTCACAACAACAAAAATTCATGAATTTTCCAATCTATCATCTATCTGATGAAAAATGGTCCAGACCCCAGATCCACAAAAGGGCATACCGCATATCCATCTGCCAGAAACTGGGGTAAACAACTCCTTCAGAATGGAAGCAGTGAGTCTAAGGGAACAGACCAACAACCTTCACCACTCAATCATAAACCTAACTCTTCTCCACTGCTTGACCTCCAAAAATTATGCTATATGTATCTTTGTACCTAACAAATAATAAAAACCATTGTTCATATTTCTATTAATTTCATATAAAATGCACTAGATATAATCTCATAGTTTAGGAATATGAAATATAGTTAAAACTATACCATCATGAGTCCATTCAATTCGACAACGGGAACAATGAATCATCTCAAAATCCTGACCAGGATACAAGAGGCGACGTGTTGCAAAAGCTGCCACCATAGCAGGAACACCACGTTTAAGAGAAAAATGGATCTGATTTTCATGAACATCTTTTGAAACTATGGAAAGTGTTGATACATTTCGAGAAAGAAAAAAGGCACCAAAAATTGCTACACCGCATCCCACATCCAAAACAACCCTGGTATGAACACCCCAAGCCACATCAGGAACCATCTGCACAACCAAATAAAAATAAAAAATCTTCAGGGCCCAACAACAACAAATAACACCACAATGCATCTAGTTCCGAATGGCATTAGCTAGAACCCCTAATGACAATAAGAAAACCAAGCACCATTTCCAAGAACCTGAGCAATCTGATCTATGTAATGATCTGCCCCATGTATGAATTGGGTTCCACCTCCTGGAAATTTGAATTTATCTTTATCTAATACAATCCAATTTTGACCACCTTTATCTTCCACCAAACGAGTATGTGGGACATTATTGTACCAGACCTGCAATGTTATAAATGAGCAAATGGTGCAAATGTTAGAATGAATATCAATAATAAAAATAAAATAAAGTTAGCCGCTTACACAAGATAAATCATGCATAGTTGAGGACCACAAATTCAATCTGGTCAGAATACAATAGACCTCATAAATATACAAATGATATAGAGGCCTCTATAGAAATGTGTGTAAGGATGACACGAATCATGCTCGAATTGTGCTTGCCTTAGTTGCACTTCTTGTGGCTTCCAATTTAGAAGATGATGCTACATCGGAAGCATTAGATGCCCTTGCTTGTTTAGCTAGAGTTAAAGGTGGAGTCACATATAGTCGACCGCCATGGGCAGTTCTCGTTGAAGCTCCCCATAGTGTAGGGCCTCTTCTTTCATGCTTAGCCGCTGGATCGCCTCCTTTGCAGGAAAAAGCTATAGAAATTATTTCAAGCCTTTGCCTAGATCAATCTGATGGATTGGGTGACATGATCAGTGGCACATCTGGATGCATTGCTGCAATTGCAGGACATGTCATAAACTCTATTAACATAGAAGTCAAAGCAGGAGGAACGACCCTTCTGGTTTGTGCTGCAAAGGTACACAAAGAGAAATCAATGGAAGCTCTTAATGAAACTAACCTCAACTTTGAGATTATACAGTGTCTTGTTGAAATGCTTGGATCTCGGACATTGGACATGGGTTTGGATAACAGCATTCATGACAGTGAAGTGGAGAGAGATAGAAATACCTTCAAAACAAATAAAGAATGGCAGGAAATTGATTCAACTATTGAAGATTTTATAGCTACTACTTTAGGGTGCTCTGTAGCTATATGGATACTTTCTGTGATGGCATCTCATGATAGAAAAAATAAGTTTGCTATAATGGAGGCTGATGCAATTGAGATCCTCACAGAGAGAATTTAAAATTTTTCCTCTCAAGTTGTGAAGGTAATTTTCTTGTCTTGTATTGCATCTGTTTCAAATTAAATAGGTGGGATAATTGAAAGAGCATTGAGAACTATGAGAAAACAAACAAGCTACTATGTTCAGAAGTTGGCTAAGATTTACCATATCTAGCAATTATATATAAAATTGCCTTTTTGAGCAATTTGATGAAAAGTATAGAAAATATGGAATCTATGATGTCTCTATAGTGAACAAACATGATGCTATTTATTGGAATTTTTTGTTGAACCCTTCTGTGCATTTTTCTATTTGCTTGGAATTTTGTTTTCACCCTTTGAGTCTTATTTTTCCGTGAAAATGAAGTTCCATCCTTTACCTCCAGTATGTCATGTAAACTAGATTTTGCTTACACTTTGTTTCATTCTTCCATTTGTCTAGGTATCTAGTTATTCTATTTATAGTTACATTTTAAAGCTGATCTGTTCATTTGCTCTATCTCAAGATTTTAGTGACCTTACTCTTTGTATATGCTCTTGTAAATATAGCATTTTATTGTTCATACTTATTGACAAGTGAAACTGTTTGATGAGCAGATTGACACTGAAGAAAATGGCAGTGTATGGGTATGTGCTCTCTTACTGGAAATTCTATTTCAACATAGGGATATAATTCGTGAACCTGCAACAATGCAAGACATCCCTACACTTGCAATTTTACTAAAATCTGAGGAAACTGCAAACAAATACTTTGTTGCACAAGCTCTAACCAGTCTGATCTGCAATGGCAGTAGAGGTACTTCGCTTGCCTTAGCTAATTCTGGTGTTGTTGGTGGACTTATACCTTTACTTGGTTGTGCTGAAGCACACATCTTAAAACTTATAGAACTGTCTGAGGAATTCTCACTGGTACATGATCCAGACCATGTAGCTCTGGAGCAATTGTTCAGAGTTGATGATATTAAGGTTGGTGCAACTTCTCGCAAAGCAATACCTGCCTTGGTTGAACTGTTGAAACTTGTTTCAGAGCATCCAGGTGCTCCTTCCTTGGCACTAGGATTTTAACTCAACTAGCAATAGATAATAATTCAAATAATCTTGCAATGGGAGAAGCTGGGGCTATAGAAGCCATAACAAAGTATCTCTCTCTTGGTCCTTAAGATGCTATAGAAGAAGCACTGGCAAAGTTATTAAGGATTCTTTTTAGTAGTCCTGAGATACGATGACATAAATCTGTTGTTGGAGTTGTTAATCAATTGGTTGCAGTATTACGCTTGGGTACCAGGGGATCAAGATACAGTGCAGTGAGAGCTTTGGAAGGTCTTTTTGCAGTAGACCACATTAAGGTTGGGGAAGCAGCCAGGCATGCCATCAAGCCTCTTGTTGAAATTCTTAGCTCTGGGTCAGAAAATGAACAATGTGCTACAATTGGTGCATTGATCACATTGTTGTTTGAAAATCCTTCAAGAGCACTTGTAGTTGTTGATGTTGAAACAAATGCAGTGGATGTGTTATGCCGAATTCTTTCTTCAAATTGCTCAATGGGGCTGAAAGAGGATGCTGCAGAGTTGTGTTGTGTTCTCTTTGGGAATTCAAGAATTAGATCTACACGAGCTGCAACCAGATGTGTTGAACCTCTGGTTTCTCTTCTTGTTACAGAGTTTAGTCCAGCCCACCATGTTGTAGTCCGTGCTCTTGATAACCTATTAGATGATGAAAAACTGGCAGAGCTTATTGCTGCACATGGTGTTGTTGTTCCACTTGTTGGACTTCTTTTTGGTGTGAATTATCATCTTCATGAGGCTGTTATAAATGCCCTGGTGAAGTTAGGCAAAAATCGGCCACTTTGCAAGCTTGATATGATTAAAGTTGGGGTGGTTGAAAACATACCAGAAATTCTTCCAGAAGCACCAGATTCTATGTGTGCTGTGATGGCAGAATTACTTCGGATAGTGACAAATAATGACAGCATTGCAAAAGGAACATCAACTACAAAAGTCGTCAAGCCTCTTTTCTCACCTTTAACTCGACCTGACTTTAGTGCTGCAGGGAAGCATAGTGCAATGCAGGTGCTGGTGAATATATTAGAGAATCCTCAATGGCGTGCTACCTACAAGCTGACACCTTCTTAGGCAGTGGAGCCACTGATTCCTCTATTGGATTCACCATCCCAGGCAGTGCAGCAGCTTGCAGTAGAACTGCTTTCTCATTTACTTCTGGAGGAATACTTGCAGAGGGACATGATCACTCAACAGGAAATTGGCCCTCTGGCTCAGGTTCTTGGGTCTGGTATGTCCACTTTGCAACAAGAGGAAATCAAAGCTCTTGAAAGTGTTTCATTAAGCTGGCCAAATGCAATTGCAAATGTGGGTGGAGTTGTTGAGCTATCAAAGGTGATTCTACAGGCTGACCCTCCACTTCCCCACGCATTCTGGGAATTTGCAGCTTCTGTATGATCAAGTATTTTACAATTTAGTTCCTAGTATTATTTGGAGGTACCTATTGCAGTCCTAGTAAAATTGCTCCGCTCTGGTTTAGAACCAACCATTGTAGGTGCATTAAATGCCCTTCTTGTTCTAGAGACTGATGATGCATCTAGTGCTGAAGCCATGGTAGAAAGTGGAGCCATTGAGGCACTCTTGGAACTTCTTAGGTTTCATTAGTGTGAGGAGGCTACAGCAAGACTCCTGGAATCCTTACTGAATAATGTCAAGATAAGAGACTTGAAAGTTGCAAAATTGGCAATTTCTCCATTATCTCAGTATTTGCTTGATCCTCAGACTCAGACTCAGTAAGAAAGACTACTAACTGCTCTTGCACTATGGGATCTATTTCAAAATGAGACTCTGGTATGGAAAACAGATGCAATCTCTTCCTGCCGTGCACTTGTGAATCTGCTTGAGGACCAACCAATAGAAGAGATGAAGGTGGTTTCCA
The DNA here is from genome assembly GCA_001517045.1 of Pseudotsuga menziesii. NCBI lineage: Eukaryota > Viridiplantae > Streptophyta > Pinopsida > Pinales > Pinaceae > Pseudotsuga > Pseudotsuga menziesii. Next base: position 30,504 of record LPNX010073285.1, on the reverse strand, counting down.
TCTGTGCCTTGCAAAATCTAGTTATGTACAACCGCTCAAATAAATGAGCAGTTGCAGAAGCTTGCAGAATTCAGGTTGTCCTTGACCTTATCAGCTCTAGTGATCCTGATACGGCAATCCAGGCAGCTATTTTTACAAAGCTCATGTTCTAAAGTACTATTGTTCAGGAATATGCCTCTAGTGACATTGTCCAAGCTTTGGTTGCTGCCATTGAAAAGGACTTATGGGCCACGGCCGCTGTAAGTGAAGATTATTTGGAAGCATTAAATGCTCTGTTCGGCAATTTTACAAGGCTCAGAGCAATGGATCAAGCTACAAATTGCATCCCTCATTTAGTTGTTGCATTAAAGTCTGGGCCAGAAGCAACTCAGGAAGTAGCCTTGGATTCACTTTTTCTTCTTAGACAAGCTTGGTCAACACGTACAGCTGAAGTTGGCAAATCTCAAGCTGTTGCTGCAGCAGAGGCTATTCCAATTCTTCAGTATTTGATTCAATTAGGACTGCCTCGTTTTCAAGAAAAGGAAGAGATCCTCTTGCAGTTCCTACCAGGAACTCTATTGGTAACTATCAAGCGAGGCATAAACCTGAAGCAGTCAGTGGGAAACCCAAGCACATACTACAAACTTACACTTGGGAATGGTCCACCAAGGGAAACTAAGGTTGTGTCAACTGGTCCAACTCCAGAATGGGACGAAGTTTTTGATTGGGCTTTTGACAGCCCACCGAAAGGTCAAAAGCTTCACATATCTTGCAAGAACAAGAGTAGCTTTGGGAAGAGCTCATTTGGGAAGGTCACCATTCAGATTGACCGTGTTGTCATGTTGGGAGCGATTGCTAGCGAGTACACTCTCTTACCAGACAAGAATAAGGCGGGCCAATCACGAAGTCTAGAAATTGAATTCCAGTGGTCAAACAAGTGACTTTTGGGACAAGTATGCACATTCTTGTTTATAATTGTAATTCAACTGTTAAGGTCTGCATTTATGGCAGAAAGGCTTTTTGTACTCTAGTGTTTTCCTTTTAAAAAATTGTTCCTTGCAACAAAGTCTTACATCCAGTTCTTGCAATATGACTGAAGTTGCAATATAGCACATAAAGGAGAAACTATTCTCATTGAATTCCTACTGTGTCCCATACACAATTTGCAAAATCTATTCATGCGTGTAAGCTACCCACAAGGTTCATACCAAGTAACAAGGACTGTGCTAGTGTAACAACTCTTTGTTAGCGAATTGACATGTTGTTATTTATAATCTGTCTACATATGTAATGTAATGTAAATATTTATAGCAGCTGCACAAGTCATACACTTTTTAACAAAGCGAACAGTAAAATTAAATGAAAAGTGTACAAAGTTGTGACGAGAATCCTGTAGATCCATGGTCTCAGGGATTCAGGAACAATGACCACAATAAAATTTTAAATCAAACTGTCTTAAATGTGTGAACATTGATTAAGCAATAATTCATCATAAAAGAGAAACCATTCTCAACATAGCCCAACTGAACGCCCCCAACACAATTTGTAAGATCTACTCATTATAGTACTGAGTTAACTAGTAATGGCTATTAATGATTCCATTGAATTGGTACGTTCTTATTTACAAAATATCTGTACATGTGTAATGGGAATGTTTATTGATACAATCTGACTTCCTCACAAACATATCATGCAAAAATTCATAAGAAATGCCATCTGATAAAACTCCTTACACACCATTGACTATTAAAAATTCACAAGACATACCCGCAAGGAAGTTCATGCTTTCTATCAGGATCTCCAAAATCCAATTTGCTTATGTGGTGGCTGTTAGATCCCGTACCATACATCAGCACAGGAAAAGATTTATTGGTTTTCAAAAAAGAGCCACTCTCTAATAACTTCCCCTTGAAGAACAAACAAGTCAAGTACCTCTACAAAAATAAGACAAATACCAGAAAATGAAGAAACTATAATACCTTATGTATCTAATGAAAGTACCCTTATCAACAAATTTAGTTTCTTTAAAAACAATAAGCTCCTATGAGACTTTAAAAAATCATGTTATCCATGACTTTTAAAGTCATTTTTATTTGTATTTTTCCATAAATCTGTAAGTACATGCAATAGGTATTCCTACTGTAATATGTTAATACCATACCAGGTGCATTCCAGGGTGATTTTTTTGTTGCAGCACCTTCACATTTAGGAATCCCAAAAGATTTTACCATAGTTTTAGCACCAAGGGCAGCAAATAGAAGGCCATCCTTCAGGTCAATGCCTCCAGGTCGTAAAATAGGTCTTATGCCTGGTGGACCTTCATTCAAAGCCACCATTCCATGAAAATTGCTACAATAGTCTTGGCACCAGTCTGATCCTTGAGCAGGCCTAGGACAATCCCAAAGGGCACATTTGGGGCCTAAGAAAGCCTTAGGAGGAGGAGAAATTCCTGGGCACGGACCTTGAAATTTAGGTATATGCTCTTCCTCAACCTCAGGGTCTAAAGAGAGGCATAGATTATGATCAAAATCTCGATTCATCTAGGTCGTTGCTTCCAAGCTCTCATCAGTATTTTGGAGTAATGATTCTGTATGAATGTTTTCAGACCTACTAGTCCCATCAATGTTTTGTGCTTCTGCATTAGCGTGGTCCACATAGAAGTCCTGAAGACAACCAAAATGTACAATTTTTCAGAACAATCTCAAATTATTGCCAGCAACCGTACACTAAGATTATGAAGAATCATTTGGCAACACCTTTCTCATTTCATTGGGTGGAATCGCCTCCTGAAAACTAGATGGATTAGCAGCTTCAAGGGTATTTTCATTAAGTTGAAGATTAGAGTTGTATGGTGCTGCAAGAATATTGGTAGCATCATCTTCCTCTTCATGAAGTTGCAACAAACGCCACATATCACAAGACAAATCTGACGAACATAGGCTTGCTTCCTGTATAATAAACTAAAACAATAAGGATAATGAACTATTTGATAAACAACTTATTCTATCCATATCTTGATATGTTAAGTCTTGTTACTTGTTGCAAATATTAGACTTTAGCATTATACATAGAATAGCGATTAAAGAGGTCAACAGAACAAATAAATGATACAAGGAAAACATAATGGCACCTTCATCTGATAACCATGAACCTATGAAGCTCATAAACCTTTACTTCAATAGGATACAAAGTTGATTCAAAGAATTATCTACAATGTAGTGACCCTTCTATTGTTCTTACTGAATTAAAAAAAGTAAGAATAAACAGAGTTTGGGAAAGATGTTAGAAAGTGACCAGCATTGATGTAGTAGGTTATTCCTCATGTAGCTCAGCTTTGAATTCCCGCGGAAATTGATGAACATGCTCCTCCAAAACTAGAGCATCATTGAATCGGCTCTCTTTCCTGACCTATTGCAGGTCATTGAACATTCCCTATAAGTCATCAACCTGTTTTTGGCCTTAGTCTTGAATAACTGATGAGTTGTTGATTTTGGCATGCTCTTTGACCTTTTCCCCATCATCTAAAACTTATCAATTCTAGTGCAATCTAACTAATGTATGATGCACAATCCTCAAAATATTCTTACTGAATCACTACTAGAATTAGACATGGTTCCTTCTGCAAGGTGTTTTATAATCGACTTGACATCATGCAAAATCTCAAAGATTTGTCTCAGCAAGTTTCTTAACAAAATATCTAGTGGAAATGAACTATGATCCTAGTGAATTGACTGGTCTAATCACTGTGCAACCTTTTCCAAAATTGTTAAGGGAACAAATTCATCTCTTCTTCAAATAACTTGTCTATTGGAAGTTTGATCTTGGTCTGTCTTAAGGGCACTTTCCTATAAAAGGCACAATCTTCAAAAAAATCTACACGGGTTATCCGCGATGTCTGAAACCAACTCTGCCCCTCGGCTAAAATGTCTGATGGACGACCATTTTCTCAAACAAAAACCAACCCATATGTCTCACCACTTGATGCAAACTATGCTACCCACTAACTCATCCAATCTTCTACTTCAAGAAATCATATATAATATTTGCAAAATGTTTGACTGATCTTCAGTCTCAATTATCAACTATTCAACAAGTTACTCAAATCAATTGGTGCCTGGATCCCATATTGTTCATTTCAAAACATTAAGCCCTTTCTTTTGAATGACCGTAATCTTTCACAAAGATCAAAGTTATTAATAGATGAAGGAATTCGTAACCCAACATAAGCAATCTCAGGAAGATATTTAAAATCCACTGCTAATATAAATGTAATCTCGGGAAGATCTTCAAAAACCTCTGCCAATATACTCTTTAATTTCTATAATCTCATTACCAGTTTCCAATCCAAGACTCGACAAGTGATTCAAACTGCTTTGAGACTCAAAATAAAAACAAAAAGTTCTGCTACAGCCAACTCTGTATCATTCAATCGCAGTAGAAACCCATCAAACCAAATCCTACTGAAAACATTAATTTGCTGTGCAAAACCCCAAAAAACTCAATTTGGGTTCATTAGTAATGATTGTTTGAGGCCTTGATTATGCAAATCAAAAGTAAGGTTCGAATCCGAGGCACTTCCAACACAAACTAAAACGCTGAGCTTATTGAAACCCCAAAACCCAGGTCAACTAACAAATAAGACTTGAAAATAAATAAGAAGAACCTCGTATTAAGGTCGTTTTGCTCCATTTTCCAAGCATCTTTCTGCGCAAAAATTCGATGATTCCTTTCTACAGCAATCCAAAAAAAATTTCAGGGTAGATAAAAATTCGATGATTCCTTTCTCCAGCAATCCAAAAAGAATTTCAGGGTAGATAAAGGGAAAGACGCCTTCAAATAATGAACAATTGCACTTGGCGGTAAAATACAGGCTCGCGGGAATGTTGTTTTGTCTATACATTGGTCAAATGACAAAAGGTCTCAAAAAGTAAAAAGAAATGAGCAAACCACTAAAATATATAATTCTTCCTATCACTGTTTTCAATACTATGATATTATTAAGTAGAATGGTACATGCAATTTTAAGAATTAGTTTCCAGTCTTGGATGGTTTGCCACATCCCAAGTGGTTGGCCAATATATGACAAACAAAGTTAAACTATGTCACATACCTAAACATCAATATTGGTGAAAGCAAGTGTACAAGGCCATTTAAAGTGTAAGGATTAATATTTTGTAAATAAATTTAATAAACATTAATATAGCAACAAAATCCCTTCATTGCTGGACTATTTTCTTCCTATACTATTAGATTGTTTTTCCCCCTTCACTACTAGAAATATAATGGTAAAAATAAGAGGCTAATTTTCCCATTTAAGTCCATGAGAATGTGAGGTAATTGAAGGATTAGGGATTGGGGGGAGGAACCCACCCTTTCCTTGTTATTTTTAGCTTTTGTAAGATTAAAATTTAGCATTTTTTTGTAGAGAATGTGGCCCTTGACAACCCAAAAGAACCAAAACGTACCCAAAAGAACCTAAAAACAGGGTTCAAGTACCCATTTGGGGTCAACTCCCCACTTGATAGCTAGGAAGAGCCAAGTACTTCATAGAAGAACACAGTTCATTTGGGTTCTTCTGCATGAAAACATATTCATCGATGGGATTACTAAGGAAATTGTTTGATATATTAAAGGAAACACTTGTTAAATGGGCTCTCTTACAATACTTAGTTGTCTCAATCTTGATTGCAAACAGTCCTTGAATTTGGAATTTTATCAACCTAAACCATTTCCAATCAGCCGCTCTGTAAATCCCATTCGTTTTCTAGCGAAATGAAAAGTAATGTTTTACTGAAACCCAAAATGTTAATATCACCCCCAACTACACTTCACCTTGCCACCATAACTTTCCTCTTGAGACAAAAAAAAAATTGAAATGAAAAGGAAAAGAAAAAAGTCGGTAGAATAGATACCTAATTAAATTATTGTCTTAAAATTTTTTTTCAAAACCACTCCTAGTTTAGTAGTGTATCAAACGTTTTTTATCATGATAGTTAAATTGGTGTCAATAGCTAAGTTGTCATATGTCATGAGGAGGTCTATAATTTACTAAATTCTAACACAACAGATGGATTCAGAGACCCCCTCTGAATCCACATGTCATGTTAGAATTTAGTAAATTGTACAAATTGATTGTCAAAATTGTAATTTTCCATTGCTGGAGTGACGCAACT
>LPNX010073285.1:0-18338 GCA_001517045.1 Pseudotsuga menziesii | reverse complement strand
ACCTTTTTTTTGTAACTAGGGGAATCAACAATTGGGGACTGGGCTGGTACTCATGTGACACGGGGTCCAAGGATCCATTCCTGCTACCACTTTACCCCTAAGTGCCCCAAAAACTCCCATAAGCATGGGACACGGGTAATCCCAGGTGTGATTTGAACTCGTGACCTCTACAACATGTGATTTCATATCAAGCGAATCGCCAACGAGCCACACCAGTGCAAGGAACTAACCACCACCTTGATCTATCACTATAATTCAAATTAAAAATTAATTACAATGTTAGTATGTTTTGTACTCACATGTTTAATTACAAGGTTAGTTTGTTAATGCCAATTCATTTAAATAAAATGCCATGTTTTCTTGCTTAGATATTTGTAAATAAAACAATGCAAATTCAATTAGGTTGAGAGTAAAGATTACATTCTAATTATGTACCCCAAGTTCCAAAATATGCATAATGAAAATGTAATTGATGATCTTAGTCAAGATAAGGCTTTATAGTTTGTCAAGTTTTATTTTAAGTTGTTTTTACTCTGGAAAAATATCCAATGTTTTGTTTTGTGGTTGGAAAATATACCCACTGTTTTGTTTTGTGTGGTTTCATTCACTTGCTGCAATTATCTTGACCAGTCCACTAGATTGTAATATAAGTTTATCCAAGATGGTTTGGATTCTCTTCATAGAAACAGAATGTACATCTATCAATACAATCTAGTCAATAAGTTTGGTCAACAACATGGATTGGATTTTCTTCGTAGAAACTAAATGTGCATCTATCAATCTGCAATTTTTTTCTACATTGAATAATTTGTTTCTTCTCCCGCATTCTCGCAATTTTTTTCAACATTGAATAATTTGTTTCTTCTCCCGCAATCTATCTATCAATAGCCACATAGCCACTGCCATTTATCAATGAATAAATAATTTGTATATTCTCAATCATGCTCTGTTCAAGATTTTTGTATACTATCTACTCACTTGTTTATGCATACAATCAAGATTTTTGTATACTCTCTACTCACTTGTTTATGCATACAGACTTAAGTAGAAGTAGAGTAGGTGTCTGTCTCTTCAGGCTAAACAAGTTAAGTCAAGAGTAATCAAAAACAGCCCATGGGGTGGTCTTTTTTCTTCTGGTTTTCTTTGCTAGAAGTCTATATATCAAGTAAAGAAAACCGAAACCTATCCAAACAAGCAATCATGTCTCGTTTATGTTTGCTCCCATCCTTCGAATCCGAATTGCCCACGGCTCTCCTCCACTGGTTCAGTTTCTTGCTAATTCTTCTTCATTGCACTGCCATCTCTGACGAAGGAAGAATCCTCCTCCAGATAAAAGAGATGGAATGGAATGACACGCATAATGCTTTGAGCAACTGGAATGCGTCTCATGAAAACCCATGTGCTTGGAAGGGAGTATTTTGCAATACTGGATTCAATGTCGTTACCAAAGTTAGTCTTTCCAACACTTCCATTGGGGGACGATTGACTTCAGCTATATGTGGCCTTCAAAATCTGACTGAGTTGATACTCGAATTGAACTATTTCCAAGGTCCATTCCCGGATGGACTCTCCGCTTGCCGCCACTTGCAGACGCTGGATTTGTCACAGAACCTGTTGGTGGGAAGCCTGCCGCATCATATCTACGAATTAAGTGAGTTGCGCCATCTGAACTTGGCGTCTAACAATTTCTATGGAGATATTCCTCCAGGTTTCGGCATGTTACCCAAATTGGAGATGCTATCTCTCGTTCAGAATCAGCTGAGTGGATCGATTCCTGCCTTTCTCGGCAATTTGACGCAATTGCAGCAGTTATGGCTGAAAAACTGCAGTCTGGAAGGAATAATCCCTTCTTCGTTGGGTAATTTGACGAATTTGGAGAGCTTGGATCTCTCTATGAATAATCTCTTGGGGAATATTCCCGCCAATTTGATGAGGTTGTCCAAGATGACAGAACTCTATCTGAGGGAGAACCATCTGTCTGGACAAATCCCGCACAATATCGACGAGCTGAAGAGCATATCTGCTCTAGACTTCTCAACTAATCAGCTTAATGGAATGATTCCCGAGACAATTGCGAACCTGACCCATTTGCATACGTTGGATTTGTGGGAGAACAACCTCACAGGGTCTGTTCCTGCGCAGCTAGGAATGCTTGTTAACTTGACAGACTTGGATCTTTCGAGTAACAAGCTTACTGGGTGGTTGCCACAGAATCTAGGTACACATTCTGATCTTTGGCTTCTTGATGTTTCTGACAACAATTTTAGTGGCCCTCTGCCCAGAAATCTATGCCAACAAAGAAACCTTTATGAGTTGGTTATATTTTCAAACAATTTCAATGAGAGCTTGCAATGCTTAGACACTTGCAACAGTCTGATATACGCACAACTCTATAGAAACCAGCTAAGTGGTGAGGTCCCTTTGGCATTGTGGCGGTCTCCAAGACTTGTAGAATTGAAGCTCTATAATAACATGTTTGAAGGCCACATTCCAGTAGAGATTGCCGGAGCAAAGGAGCTGCAATGGCTACAGATCTCCAACAATCAGTTCAGCGGAATCATTCCTCCACAGATCGGACAGCTGAGGAAACTCGGGAACTTTAGTGCAAACAATAACCGGCTGTGCGGACATCTTCCTGATGAGCTTGGAGGGTTGCATTCAATCAACGGCCTCCAACTTCAACACAATTTATTGTCTGGGGAGATTCCAAAAGGGATAATGTCGCTAGCAAATCTCTCTGAGCTGAATCTTGCCAACAACCAATTAACAGGAGAAATTCCTGCATGGTTAGGCTCCATGTCAGATTTAAACGCTCTGGACTTGTCCAACAATCTACTTGAAGGGGAAATTTCTCCTGAACTGGGGAATTCGAAGTTAAACATTTTCAACGTATCTGGCAACTACTTGTCTGGCTCCATTCCTGACACTTTCTCGGTTTCGGCTTTTAAAGATAGTTTTCTTGGCAATCCCAAGCTCTGTGGTGATCCGGCTTTCAAGCTCCGATCGTGTTCTTCAACGAAAGGGCGTTCATTATTACATCGTTGTTTAGAAATAATTTTAGTCCCAGTTGTAGCAATTATATTGCTTTCGTGTTTGATTTATGTTGGGTTTTTCAATAGCAACACCAAATTAAAATATATTGTTTTCCTGTTTGATTTAGCTTGGGTTTTTGAATAGAAAGACCAAATGAAGCAATTTCTTTATGAGAAAACGAAGCAGCTCATGGAATACGCCATATTCTATGCCAGGCTTGACAGTGGACGAGTCACATATCCAGTACAGATGAAAATGTGATTGGATTGGATAGTTATTATGCTCTCTCTTTCTGTCATAGCTTTTGAACAATATTGGTCGGTTTTTCTTGTTTGTTTGTTGTGTGTGTTTTGTAATGTAAACTTACCAGGTTGTTAGTAGTAATAGGTCACTCATGGTTTTGAAATTCTCTTTCTGTCATAGCTGCTATATTGCTCTGTAAGGCACATGGGCTGTGCCCCATGGTTCTGAAACTATTTTCAAAATAACAAATTCTGAAGAATATTTGGGAGTGTTTCTCGTTAATTTTTCGTGTTTTGTAATGTAAATCTTAAGAAGGAAAGTTGGAATGTAAACCTAACATATATATATATATATTAGAAGAATGTAAAACTAACATATATAATCAATTTAGGATGTTATTCAATATAGGATGTTATTGATAGTAAGTATATGTTTTTTTGTTGGTAAGAGTTCTTTGAAGATATCTTAGATATTTTCTCAACCTCTTCTTCTAAACTAAAACATATTTATAATTATATTTCTTATTCAAATATAATAGTTAATTGTTTCTTTATCATTAAGAAAGTGGAGAAGAACCAAATTAAAGAAATCTTTCCGTCTTTTAGATTCTGGAATGACTTTCGCATGCGTACGAAAATTCTACAAAATTCTACAAAATCTAGTCGCGATTGAAATTTGATGTTTTACGTTTTAGAGGATTCCAGGGCAATATAAGTGCAATTACATAAGAGATCATCAGGAAAAGAAACCCCACCAGGCTTATACCCACACGCCCGACCAAAAAACACAGGATCCTGGTTGCTTTCACAAACATTATCTTCCAGAACACCAGCAGAAGGAATAATAGGTCTAATGTCGGACTTATCCATCATTTCTCCATAACCATCAAAAGATAGCCCTAGGTCAAAAGACCCCACCGTCAAAAGACCCCACCGTGAAACGGCTCTCTAACTATAAAACCCTATCAGAATTTAAAAACCAACAGGACAGGAACCCGAACCTTTATTCGCCATCATCCGTCCAGAATATCTTAGTTAGGAGAGGCGTTCATCGTGACAATTTGAATATCTCAGTTAGGATAGGCCTCCATCGTTGAGAATAATGATTTGTTGAAAATCTTTGTTGTTTAGAGTGCCTAAAATTTACGTGTAATAATGATTGATTAAGAATAATGATTTGTACTTTGATTGACGTGTAATAATGACATGTCAAAAGTAATTAGACACTTTACCACCGCATAGAGATTATGTATGTAGCGACTAAATAACATCCAATAACATCCAATCAATAGCCAAACATTTGCTGCAAATTTTCGATATAAGTTAATCGGACACCTGCAAATTTAATTATTAAAATGTTGGAAAGTTCATGTACTATCAAAATCATATTGTATGCATCGTTGCACGAGTGACGGAGCGAGATGTTTTGGTAATCATCCATCTTGATGATCTTAGTCAAGATAAGGCTTTATAGTTTGTCAAGTTTTATTTTAAGTTGTTTTTACTCTGGAAAAATATCCAATGTTTTGTTTTGTGGTTGGAAAATATACCCACTGTTTTGTTTTGTGTGGTTCCATTCACTTGCTGCAATTATCTTGACCAGTCCACTAGATTGTAATATAAGTTTATCCCAGATGGATTGGATTCTCTTCATAGAAACAGAATGTACATCTATCAAGACAATCTAGTCAATAAGTTTGGTCAACAACATGGATTGGATTTTCTTCATAGAAACTAAATGTGCATCTATCAATACAAGTCAATAAGTTTAGTCAAGATGGATTGGATTCTCTTCATAGAAACTAAATGTGCATCTATCAATCTGCAATTTTTTTCTACATTGAATAATTTGTTTCTTCTTGAATAATTTGTTTCTTCTCCAGCATTCTCTTCATAGCGACTAGATGTGTATCTATCTATCAATAGCCACATAGCCACTGCAATTTATCTATGAATAAATAATTTGTATATTCTCAATCATGCTCTGTTCAAGATTTTTGTATACTATCTACTCACTTGTTTATGCATACAATCATGCTCTGTTCAAGATTTTTGTATACTCTCTACTCACTTGTTTATGCATACAGACTAAGTAGAAGTGGAGTAGGTGTCTGTCTCTTCAGGCTAAACAAGTTAAGTCAAGAGTAGTCAATAACAGTCAATGGTGTGGTCTTTTTTCTTTTGGTTTTCTTTGCTAGAAGTCTATATATCAAGTAAAGAAAACCGAAACCTATCCAAACAAGCAATCATGGCTCGTTTATGTTTGCTCCCATCCTTTGAATCCGAATTGCCCACGGCTCTCCTCCACTTGTTCAGTTTCTTGGTAATTCTTCTTCATTGCAATGCCATCTCTGACGAAGGAAGAATCCTCCTCCAGATAAAAGAGATGGAATGGAATGACACGCATAATGCTTTGAGCAACTGGAATGCGTCTCATGAAAACCCATGTGCTTGGAAAGGAGTCTTTTGTAACGAATTCCATGTCGTTACTAGAGTTAATCTATCCAACACTTCCATTGCCGGACGCTTGACTTCTTCTATATGTGGCCTTCATAACCTGACTGAGCTGATACTGCCTTCGAACTATTTCCAAGGTCCATTCCCCGATAAATTGTTGACTTGCAAACATTTGCAGACGCTGGATTTGTCAACGAACCTGCTTGTCGGAAGTTTGCCTCATCACATCAATGAATTGGTTGAGTTGCGGCATCTGGACTTGGCGTCTAACCAATTTTCTGGAGACATTCCTCCAGGCTTCGGCATGTTACCCAACCTAGAGACACTGTCTCTCAATGATAATCCGCACCTGAGTGGATCAATTCCTACTTGTCTTGGCAATTTGTGGCACCTGCAGCACTTATGGCTGAGAAACTGCAGTCTCGGAGGAGAAATCCCATCTTCCTTGGGTAAATTGGCAGAGCTGGAGAGCTTAGATCTCTCCATGAATCATCTCTGGGGCCACATTCCCACCAGTTTGATGAGGTTGTCCAAGATGACAGAACTCTATCTCTGGGCCAACCAGCTGTCTGGACAAATCCCGCACAATATTGACGAGCTGAGGAGCATACGTTTTCTCGACTTTGCAAATAATCAACTGAATGGAACGATTCCTGAAACAATTGCAAATCTGACCCACTTGGTAACCTTGTCTTTATGGAGGAACAGCCTCATCGGGTCTGTCCCTGCACAGCTAGGAATGCTTGTTAATCTGACAACCTTGGATCTTAACGGTAAGAAGCTCACTGGGTGGTTGCCACAGAATTTGGGTACACATTCTGATTTTTGGCTTCTTAATGTTTCAGGAAACAATTTTAGTGGCCCTCTGCCTACAAATCTATGCCAGCAAAGAAATCTTTATGCGTTGGTTATAATTTCAAATAATTTCAATGGGAACTTGCAATGCTTAGAGTCTTGCGGTAGTCTCGTATACACATACCTCTATAGAAATCAGTTAAGTGGTGTCGTCCCTTTGTCGTTATGGAGCTCTCCAAATCTTGTAGATTTGAGGCTCTATAATATTATGTTTGAAGGCCACATTCCCGTGGAGATTGGCAGAGCAAAGAACCTGCAATGGTTAGAGATGGCAAACAATCGGTTCAGCGGAATCATTCCTCCCCAGATTGGACAGCTGAGGAATCTCTTGAACTTTAGTGCAAGCAATAACAAACTGCGTGGGGGTCTTCCTAATGAGCTTGCAGGCTTGCGTTCAGCAGAGCACATTCAGATTGATCACAATTTGCTGTCTGGGGAAATTCCAAAAGGGATTATGTCGTTGGGACGGCTTACTATTCTCAATCTTGCCAACAACGGGTTAACAGGCAAAATTCCTGCATGGTTAGGTTCCATGACAAATTTACACACTCTGGATCTGTCAAACAACCTACTTCAGGGGAGTATTCCTCCTGAATTGGGGAAACTGAGGTTAGCCACTTTTAATGTATCTGACAACCACTTATCTGGCTCAATACCAGACACTTTCAAAGGTTTGGCCAATAAAGATAGCTTTATTGGCAATCCAGGCCTATGTGATAATATGGCTTTCAAGATTAGGTTAAGACCATGTTCTTCAAAAAATAGAGATTTACATCATTATTTGCCGATAATTATAGTGTCAATTCTGGTGTTAGCCATGGCAATTATTTTGTTTTTGTGTTTCAACACCAGTAGCACAGTGAGAAACTTGTTTGTGGGAAAGCCAAGCAGCTCAACTTTGATATGGGAAATGACATATTTTCAGCCAGACCTGGAAATGGATGAGTTATTGGATGAGTTATTCATCCGCCAGCTGTTGATAAAGGAAAATGTGATTGGATCTGGAGGATCTGGAAAAGTGTACAAGGGCACTCTCCGGTACGGGCAAGAGGTGGCCGTGAAGAAGGTTTTGAAGAAGAGAAAAGAATGTGAAGCAGAGATTGAGACCCTGGGGTTGATCAGACATGTCAACATCTTAAAGCTTCTGTGTTGCATCTCAAGTGCAGATTCGGATTTCAATTTATTGGTATTTGAATACATAGAAAAAGGAAACCTGCTTGAGTGCCTTCATGGATCAGAATCGATGGCAATGTTAGAGTGGCCAGTCCGGCAAAAGATTGCAGTTGGTGTAGCTCGTGGGCTCCACTATTTGCATTATGATTGTAGGCCTCCAATATTGCATAGGGATGTGAAATCGAGTAATATATTGCTGGATTCGGAGTTTGAAGCCAAGATCGCCGATTTTGGGGTAGCCAAGAGAATCTTAACCCATCATCATCCCGTTGGAGTCTGGAGTGGATGGTTTGACAGTTTTCTGGTCTTACTGGTTCTCATGGCTATATTGCCCCAGGTAAAGTACTGCATGCTATTCCCGATTTCTAACACTTCAATTCAAATCTGTTTCCCTACAAGTAATATTGAATCTTGATTGATCAAACAAAACAATATGAGTAGGTGTGAGAGCTCATACATCAATGGTATTTGTATTGATGTGCAGAGTACTGCATGGGTATGAAGGTGGACCTAAAAAGCGATGTATACAGCTTTGGGGTAATGTTGGTAATGTTGTTAGAGCTAGTAAGTGGCAAGAGAGCAACGGGCGAAATTGAATATGGAGAAAGCCTTGACGTCGTGGGATGGATCCGCAGCAAATTAATGAGCAGACAACCAGACGAGTGGCGAGTGGTGCTGCACCAGGAGGAGCAGGAGATATTGGACTGCCGAATTCTACAAGCTGAAGGTGAAGGTGAAGGTAGTAGTGGCCGTTGTAGAGAGAAAATGCTGGTTATGTTGAGAATTGGTTTGCTGTGGACAAGCAACTTGCCGAATCGGCGGCCATCCATGAGACAAGTGCTACAGATGTTGCAGTCCATATGAAGATGCTTGAGCAGTTAACATGCCATCTCTACTTAGTTTTCTTCTTCTTTCCCACCATCGAACTATCGAACTATTGTGTACTCTCTAAATATTGCTTGGCTTTTGACAATAAGCATATTGCTAAGCTGTTTGCAGGTTGTTGGATATATTCTTGGGAGGTTGGGAAGTTGTTGTTTTTATGATTAAAAAAAAACTTCCGATGTGTATCAGTGTTCATAGGTATTGGTCTAAACTAGTTTGAAGAATTAGGTATAAAGTTTTTTTATGCTGGATTAGGGACATTATGCTAACAGAAAATTATAAGATTATTAATGATGATACAACTTTTATTTATATAAAGTTGTCTTTTGGTATGAAAAAAAGGGTTACATATTTCTCCTCTTGCTGAATTGTAAAATGTGTTTTTTCAATTCAATATTTGTCTATCTTAATAAAGTTATTATGGATAATCTTAATTAAAATAAACCTTCATCCAAGAGTGAAGCAAATTATTTCATTAGAAGGTGAATGAGATTATCAGTTCATATCCCCTAATAACATCTTCTTAATGGTTCTTTATGAAAAATTGAATTGAACCTGATTTACTGGGTTATTTTAAGACATTAGATTCCAACATATTTATAGGAGAGGATAGGCTTCCATCGTAAGTATAATTATTTGTTCAAAATCTTTATTGTTTATAGTGCTGAAAATTAGAGCCATGTATGCACATAGTTGTGTGGTTCCAGCGATTTTCTTATGGAAGTAGTTTTTTTGCGGCGTGGAAGGCAGGCAGGATACGAATATAGGGCTTATTCCAAGTAGATACCCCAAATTCTAACTCAGACTTCATGATTGCTTGAAATTTTAATTGGTTTTTAATGTCGAAAATATACCGCCACAATTTTTTGTGATTCCATTCACTTTTTGTCATTATATTCTCTTACTGCAATTTTTCACTGTGCATCTATCGATAGTTATAATGCAGTCAATACGATTAGTTATGAAATCTGCATCAGCGATTTTTCAATGAATAATTTGTATATTCTCAATAATTATCTTTTGAAGATTTTAATATTTTCGGAAACAAGACTAGGTAGTTAGTCAAGTTAAGTCAAGAGTTGTTAAGTCGGATTTTCTATATATAATCTGCAAATACAACCGAAAACTATCAGAAATACCAGGCAACAATGGCTTGTTTCCATCCTTCGAATCGGAATCGCCAAGAGCTCTCCTCATGTTCAGTTTCTTGCTAATTCTTCTTCATTGCAATGCCATCTCTGACAAAGGAAGAATCCTCCTCCAAATAAAAGAGATGGAATGGAATGACATGCATAATGCTTTGAGCAACTGGAATGCGTCTCATGAAAACCCATGTGCTTGGAAAGGAGTCTTTTGTAACGGATTCAATGTCGTTACTAAACTTAATCTCTCCATCGCTTCCATTGCAGGACGCTTGACTTCTTCTATATGTAGCCTGCCTTCATAATTTGACTGAGTTGATACTGCCTTTGAACTATTTCCAAGGTCCATTCCCCAATAGATTGTTGGCTTGCAAGCTTTTGCAGAGACTGGATTTGTCAACGAAAATGATCACATCAACGAATTGGGTGTGTTTCTGAATCTGAACTTGGCGTCTAACCAGTTTTCTGGAGACATTCCTCCAGGCCTCAGCATGTTAAACAACCTCAAGGCACTCTGTCTCAATACCAACTTTAAATTGAGAAATTTGTTTATGGAAAAGCAAAGAGGGAAAGAATTGAATTGGAAACAGACAAATTTTAACAAAAGCCAGCTTGATTTAAACTTGTCTTACGTTCTCGAGAGCTTGAGAGATCAGAGTGTGATTGGATATGGTGCAACCGGAAAAGTGGGCAAGGTCACTCTGCCGAAAGGGAAGGAGGTTACAGTGAATCCCTATTGCTAAGCTGCCTTTCATCCCTCGTAATCTCTGTGGTAATTTGATTTTTATTCTAACCGTCAAATTATTAATTTTTGAGGGCATTTTATATTGGCCGTTCTGTAACATTTTGTTTAAAATTTTACTATTCAATTTTACTTTGGTTAACCATGCTTTACTTTAACTTGACCATGGTTAACCACTGTTAACATTAGTAAACCACATGGTCATAATTCACAATGCGACATGAAGTTTGCTAACATTTTTATCTTATTATTTCTTAATTTTTTTAAAAATAATATATTTTCTAACATTTTTTATATTAAAAAAAAATCATTATTAATATCTATGACGATAAATTAACTTTATTCTATTCATTTTATATACTATTTATGTTCTAAATTAATATTAATGATCGTAGAAAAGAAATTCCAAGCACTCGATTTTTATATAAATTCTATTGAATAAATAAAATAAAAATTTATAAATGATCTTAAAAATTGAATAAATAAATCAAAGGCTTATGGAAAGTTCCAAATGGTGTATTAGTGAAATCAAAATCCCACAAGTTTATTCACAACATAAGATTTATAAATCATAAGTGGAGAACTACGTTATTTAATTATAATTGTCTATCAAACACAAGATGTATAGGTTATTAGTGGAGTATGTTAGGATTAATTATAATCCTTCATTGACTACCATAGTCTAAATGTCATCTTCTAGCTTAAGAATATGTTACCACTTCACTAGTGCCATGGGGAACTCATCTGGGGCTCACCTATCACTTGATGCATTGGTTTGCATGAGTTTAGGAGTTCTAGAGGCCAATCCGTGTAATTTAGGAACCCACACTGAGTCACGGGAGTCTCATCATTAGTTCACCCTAGTCTATGTTGAGTTATCCTCCAATAGGCATTAATTAGTTCATCTCCAGTTAACATAGCACCACATTTGCATGAACTAAGGAGGTTAGGCACCTTTTGCTACCTACCTTGATCAATTAACTGACTATGAACTAATTTAGTTGTCTTCAGTTAAACTAGTGAGAGTCTAGCAATGATTTTTCCACACTTAGTGAGCTCTGGAATCCATCCAAGTCATGGAATTTGAGTCACGCCTAGTGGATTCAAATCATTTTTATTGTATCATCATTCTATACATAGATTAATTATAATGAAAGTAATGTTATGTTGACCAATTGTTTATCTCTTGATTGTTCAATTTCACCATGATTGTTTCATCGGTGTAGTGGATTTCTTCTTCCTTCTTCAAACTTCGTTCACAATGAGCTTCAACCAGAAGCTCGAAGATCCAAAGATTTTCTAACTTAAACATGGTTTGAGAGAAGGTATCTTCAATCCTTGGAAACTTCCATGATTTGAGAGAAGCAAATGGGTCCACATAATTCTTGGTATATGTTCCTTTCTCCCTCTGGATTTATCCAGAGAATTCTAGCCAGGTGTGATGCACCGTGATAATGTGCACATGTCGAAGTAGAGAGTGATTGAATTGGTTTTCCTTCAAATTGAATTGTTTTTTGTAGGTAAATTGAAGAATTCAAAAGGATTGTGATGCTCTGGAAGCTACAAGATGGAGAATTCAACAACCTTGACATCGAGGATCCTCACACCCTTCAACTATCTTGATTGGAGGGATGGTATGCATATTGTGTTGCAAAAGAAATATATGTTCAAGGTTACTATGGGAAAGGAGATCGAACCCAACAACCTCCTGAGAAGTCAAAGTATCTCAACACGTTGATGAAGAATTTGGTTTCATTTGCATTCATATCTCCAGGGAGTTACTCTTCCACCTAGATGGACTAAAAAATGTAAGAGAAGTAAGGAAGATGCTCGAATTACTGTTTGGAAAGCAGGATGAACTGAGAGCTCATATTTTGGAGAATGAGATGACTACTCTTCATCCCTGTAACTTCTAAACCATCTAATAATTCTTCACCAAGTTCAAATCCTTGGTTATAATGTGCAAGCAGTGTGGGATCGACAAGACGAATGAGCAATTGGTGCTCTCTATTCTTGGCAAACATGGCCCAAAATTATTAGTGTTTGTATCCACCTTTCACTCTGGAAGATTGACAAATCCAAATTGGCAAATTCCATCCCTCGATTCCTTCACAAAATCTCTTATTCAGGAACAACATAAGATGATACAGATGGGAGACCTCAAAACCTCCAAGAATCATGCTCTCTTGGTTAAGGAGACCAAGAATGCGTAAGAAAATTGGAAGCAGGGCAGAAAGGAAAAGAAGAACACTGATATCAATCCCAAGGAGAAGAAAAATCCTTCAGAAGGAGCCTCAGATTCCAATAAGGACAAGCACACAAGGTTTGACAAGGCCAAGTGTTCATACGACAAGAGAGGGAATCATCCAAATAACCTATGTATGAAGAAAACCATAGAAAAAATGTATAGACTCCTTGAACATAACAATATTTCCATTCATAAAGGTGCAAGGAATCTTGACCCTAGAATTAAGACTGAAGATCATGAGAGATTCCATGCACTGAAGGAAGGCTTCTCTCAGTCACAAGATTTTCTCATTGATTCTGGACCATCCAACTACATGGTTTCCTCCAAAGAATCATTCTCTTCTCTGGATATCTCTGGTGGACCAAGCATTCACATGGGAGATGAATCTCAAATTCCAACAGTTTTGAAATGCGCAATAAAATTTGAGCATTGAGTGTTCAAGAATGTCCTCTATGTGCACTCCCTAGAAGCAAATTTGTTGTCTATATTCCAGATGACCCATACTGGCTCACCCATGAAAGTCATATTTGATTCGGACTTAGTGGACATCTCTGAAATCTCTACAAAGAACCTGATAGAAAATGAGCTGCAAATCATGCCTTCAAGGCATATGAATTTTCTCATTTTCTTCCTAACTCATATCCAAGTGCCCTATTGACTCATGCTAATGATACAAGCAGGATTTGGCATGAAATATTTGTCCATCTAAATTTCAAATATCTCTAGCAACTGCACAATGAAGAGATGGTTGAGGGATTTCCTCTAGTAAAGTCCTCTCAAGGTGTCTGCAATGGTTTCTTTGTAGGTAAGCATCCAGAGCGAAGGTATGCTGTTGGGAAAGAAAGATGACCTACCTCTACACTTGATTTGCTTCACAGTGATGTCTTTGGACCAATTCCTACAACATCCATGAATGTATCTAGATACTTTATGACCTTCATTGATGACTACTCAAGGTATTGTTGGATCTACTTCCTTAAGAAGAAGACTGAGGTGTTTGAAACCTTCAAAAAATTTCAAATCCTTAGCTAAGAAAACTCTTGGGAAAATATTAAAGCACTTAGATTAGATAATGGAGGATAATACATCAAAAGAGAATTCCATCAATTGTGTGCTTCAACAGGTATTCAAATGCAACACTCAGTCCCATACACACCACAACAAAATGGTGTAGCTGAGAAGAAGAACAGATCTTGAAAGAGATGGCTACATGCCTTCTTGAAGCAAGAAATATTCCATAATATATGTGGGATGAAGCCATGAATTGTACTTCTTGGGGTCACTCCTTTGGAAGCATTGATGTGACATAAGCCCAATGTCTCACATCTGAGGGTTTTTGTCTCCAAAGTATGGGCTAGAATTCCAACTAACAAGAGGAAAGCCTTCAAACCTGAAATTAGCGAATGCATATTGCTGGGACATGTAGATGATGCAAAAGCATACAAAATGATGGAGATTGCAACTAGAAGGTGCTTCATAGAGCGAAGTGTTCAATTCAATGAAGATTTGTTGCATGATCTACAACCAATTGAAGAGGAAGGTATAAATAATCAATTAATTCCAATTGCATATGATGATGTCTCTACTAATATTCTAGATTCAAAGTACGAAGATGAGGATCAAGATGGTCAAGATCTTGATATTGAGAATGAAGCTCAAGCAGATACAGGTCCAGATCCAGCACCTGCTCCCAATCCGTCCTAAATGGGTCCAACTCATTGAAGCTGTTGGGAACAATGCTTGGGATCCATTTGACACAAGATAAACAAGATCTCAATTTCACGATGAAAACCTAGCACTCTACCATATAGATTCACTTCTGCGAGAGAGGTGCTTCATGATGCTATGGTTTGATCCTTAGTCCTACAGAGAGACTTGCCATGATCCAAGATGGTAGGAAACCATGGATGATGATTATGATTCGCTCCAAGACAACAAGACTTGAGAGATTGTCTCCTTACCTTCTGAGAGAAATTTAATTCACTGCAAATGGATCTTCAAGACCAAACTATCAACATATGGATAAACTACCAAGTACAAGGATCAATTATTTTGAAAGGGATATTCACAAGTTCATGGGATGGAATACAATGAAAAATTCTATCCTATTGTAAGAATGGACTCCATAAGGCTAGTTTTAGCCATTGCAGCCTCGAAGAAGTGGGAGGTACATCACATCGATGTGAAGAGTGCCTTCCCCCATGGTGACCTAGAAGAAGAGATCTACATGAGACAACCTGAGGGGTACACTGTGGATTCTTCCTTTTTTTGTAAACTAGGGAAATATATGTATGGGATCAAGCAAGCCCCAAGGGCATGGTATGCCAAGATGGATTCCTTCTTACTTGCATGGTATGCCAAGAAATCCAAGAGGTGCAAGTCTCACTGCAATGTCTACTTGCAACAGAAGGGGGGTTTCTTACTATTGATTGTTCTATATGTGGATGAGATGATGAATTGTTCATTACTAGTGGCTCAGCTGCTGGATTGAGAGATATCAAGTCATCTTTGAGAAAAACATTATCCGTGACAGATCTTGGGTCACCAAGGAAGTTTGTTGGTCTTGAAGTGAATAAAAAGGTTTCAAGGATCATGATTACTCAGTCTAGATACATAGGATATTTTCTCAAAAGATTCCAAATGATGGGGAACTCATCTGGGCCCACCTATCACTTGATGCACCCATTTGCATGAGTTTAGGAGCTCCAAAGGAAAATCCCTATAATTTAGGAACCCACACTAAGTCATGGGAGTCCCATCATATGTTCACCCTAGTCTATGTTGAGTTATCCTCCAATAGGCATAAGTTAGTTCATCTCTAGTTAGCCTAGCACCACATTTGCATGAATTAAGGAGGTTAGTTGCCTTTTCCTACATACCTTGATCAATTACCTGATTGTGAACTAATTTAGTTGTCTTCAGTTAAACTAGTGAGCCTCCAGTGGTGATTTTCCCACAGTTAGTGAGCTATGGAGTTACTCCAAGTTAAGTAATTCGAATCATACCTAGTTGATTCGAATCCTCCTTATTGAATCATCATTGTATTAGACACAAATTAATTGTAATGAGAGTAATGTTATGCTGACGAATTTTTTGTCTCTTGACTATCAATTTCACCATGATTGTTTGATCATTGTAGTTAATTTCTTCTTCCTTCTTCAAACTTCTTTCACAACGAGGTTCAACCATAAGCCTGAAGATCCTAAGCTTCGATAAATTAAAAAAGCACTCAATTATTTTATTATAATTAAGATTGATGTGATAAGGTAATTTTAGATAATCTTAGTCAAACGAAGGCCTTAATCAAGTTAGGAGTGAAGTTCATCCTTGTAAGGTCATTGCGATCATGTAAATTTGAATAATCTTATTTAGGATATGCCTTAACCGATAACTATTGTTTCACAAAGTTTAGTGCCATATATCATATTGTTGTGTGGTTCTTAGGAGTGAAGTTCATCCTCATAAGGTCATTGAGATCATGTAAATTTGAATAATCTGAAGTTTTCCGTATTTTCTGCAAAAGACTAAGTCGAGTATTTGTTTGTATCAATAATTTGTATACTCTCAATCTTTTTCTTTTGAGGATTTTCGTATTTTCTACAACAGGACTAAGTCGAGTATTTGTCTCGCTTCAACGTAAACAAGTTTAAGTGAAGAGCAGTCAATACCAGCTAATGGGGTGGCCTTTTTTCTTTGTATATTCTCAATCATTTTCTTTTGAAGGTTTTTGTAGTTTCTGCAACAGGGCTAAGTTGAGTATATGTCTCTATTCAGCGTAAACAAGTTCAGGGTGGATTATTTTCTTTGCTATTCACACTGATACAAACTAATAATATTTTTTATTTCACACAAATACATTCACACACAATAGGTTTATATAGTTGGTCTCAATTTAACTTATTCTAAACATGAAGATAGAAGTTGAGATAGTTGGTCTCAATTTAACTTATTCTAAACATGAAGATAGAGGTTGACAGAATATTTCAATCACACATTAAAATAAGATCTAATATCTCTTCTATATCTAATAAACTCAAACCAACTCTAATGTAACCATTATCTCTAACATTCCCCTTTAATGGTTACATTGTAAAACTTACAATACTAAATCACAAATTACAATACTTGTCATTTGTCTGATTCTTTGTTTCTCTGGTGTTCATTAGCACCTACACCCACTATTCAATCTTAGGGTTTCTGCTATTTTCTTCACCATTCTTTCGAGCTTCCCACTCGATTCATTTAAAATATAACAACTTTTGACCATCAATGAAACAATTGAAATGATCAACAATATTGACATATTGGGCTTGTCCTAGCTTCCACAATAGAGCTGTCAAGTAATGAATCATCCGGTGGACATCCCTCCATCTATTGGATACTTAGCTTTCCGCTATCCATTAGTATCTAGGAGAATAGTTTGAATAAAAGATGTATTAAACAATTGATCAAACAACTTGGCCTATTAAACACAAGCATAAAAACTCGCATTCCTTGCTTCACATGACCCATCAGTCCTTACAATTAAATAAATAACATAATAAAAACTGCAATCAACAACTAAACACACGAACAAAATAAATATAACATACACACTTTACATCAAACCAACCAGAACTAGTTCATGATGAAAGCTCACAACTCCACACGTTAAGATTTAAAACCATTTCCAATTAGTTAAAAGTTTGTTTTTTATTTATAAAGTAGATAATAAAATAAATAAATTTATTTTCTTTTATTTAATAATATATAAAAAAGTCAAAATAGATTTACATTTATTATTGATTAGCGATAACTGTAATTCAACTTAGGAATGATTGAATACTCTAGCACTAGCGTTAAATAGAGATCACTGCACAAACTTGACAAGGTAGCATGAAAAATACTTTTATTGCAACTTAGTTTTCTAGAGAATATTTTTTGAGTCAACCATATATATACGTATGGTCGCAAGGAAATAGGAATGTTATTAACAACCAACATGGCGATCATGAATGCATGGAAGTTCCCATTTAAGGAAATGTGCAAACTGAAGTCCCCAAGTTCTCAAATTTAGATGGTAAGAGTTCCCAATAAGTTCCCAACCATCCAAAATGGTTCCTAGTGAATTGGGAAAGTTCCCTACAAGTTCCGAAGTTCCTTGGAACGTCATAACTTTAGAGTCGAGTTTCCTAAAAGTTGGAAGTGGTTCCCATGCTACATAGATAATTACTATGTTATTTCCCACTCTTGCATGGTATAGATTCATAATTCCTATTACATTGATAGGAAATGGATCATGGAAAATTATATGTTTATTTTAAAATAGGAAAGATAAAATTCATTTTTTTAAATTAAATGGTAGTTTATATGTTAAGTTAAATGACATAAAATGTTAGATTGAAAGTTTTTTTTTTCAAGAATGGAATGTATTAATTTTTTAAAATTTATTTTAAATTTCTATTAATTTTTTCATATTTGGGTTTTTTTAAATGTGTTTTTGTCACAAGTTTACGTTTTTATAATTTAAATTTAATTATTAGATTTTTAATTAATTTTAACATTAAAAAAACTTATAAGAT
>LPNX010073271.1:54541-91159 GCA_001517045.1 Pseudotsuga menziesii | reverse complement strand
ATTAGGTATGCTTTGAGACCTTCATTTTTGTCACTCCATGTAAATTGTAAATGATTTAAGCACAAGGGATTAGCTCCCTGATTGTCGTTAATGTTTCCTTGCCATTTGCTTAGCATAGTGCCAGCAGGTGACTTAATACATATTATTCATGGGAAATTATCGATAAATGCGAGGAAGCATCCTTTTATATTTTAAGGTTTTCCTTGAGAAAGGTGTAAATGAGTTGTTGTTCTGTTGAAAACATTTTCACTTTATTTTGCATCCGTTGAAAGCACCTTTGCACGATTAACTTTTTAGATGCTACTGTAAGAAGTGTACCAATGGTGACATAGATATAGATAACCTTTATCTTGCCATTCTAAAAGAGGAATCTAAAAAATGTTTTTGTGAACTTGAGATTTAATCTCTCACGAGATTCATGAAAAATGAGGTATATGCAACCGCTTTATCTTGCCTTCTTAATAGAGGAATCTAAAAAAGGCTTGGTGAACTTGAGATGAAATCTGTCACGAGATTCCTGAAAAATGAGGTATATGAAAATGAGGTATATAAACTCGGGTGGGCTATGATATATGTAAACCAAATGAAATAGGAAAATGTCACCAAATACCATTCATTCAACTTAACTCTGAATTCAATACCCATGTGGTATAATATTTTGGGTCACAGATGTAGAATCACAGAAACTGTTGTTTTATTCATACGCTTAAGCGTCAATTCCCATTGTTTAGTAGTGGGGTTCACTTCTCTTATTTGGGACATTCCTGCTATCACATTCTGCATATTTAATAGTATAGTTGCAGGATTGATTCTACCAACCTTTCATATATGATTGATGTTTGCTAATCGATGAATTGCAGAATCTAAACAATGTTTCTTTGTATGTAGGATCTTCAAAGAAGATAAACATAGACTGGAACACAGACTTTGGGAGTTGCACAAGGTCTGGCATATCTCCATCACGACTGTAACCCACGTATTATTCACACAGATGTAAAAACTTTCAACATTCTCTTAGATGGCAATTTTGAAGCACATTTATCAGACTTTGGCATTGCCAAGTGTATCCCCTCTGCAAAAACTCACACCTCTACCTATGTTATGGGTACCATTGGTTACATTGACCCTGAATATGCAAGGACATTGAGGCTTAACGAGAAGTCCGATGTGTACAGCTATGGCATTGTTCTTTTAGAGCTACTAACTGGGAGAAAAGCTGTGGATAACGACTCTATTTTGCTTCAGCTGGTAAGATGATAAGATTTATATTCTCTCAATTTGCTTCACTTGGCTTTGTTCTCTTTGTCTTGGGACACTGCATAGACCAAGAAAATACAGAAATAACCTTCAGTTTTACTTACATGGCCATTTGAATGTAGATTCTATCAAAAGCAGACAACAATACAGTAATGGAACTAGCAGCAACCAAGAAGTAGCAGCAACCTGCACAGATCTTGGGGTTGTAAGAAATATCTTTCAGCTTGCACTCCCACCATGGATGAGGTTGCCGGAGTTTTGCAGTCATTAGTACCATACACATGTTGAAATTGCAAGCGTGCAAATGCTAAATAGGCCTTTTTCTAAACTAACTCCTCATCATACAGGCCTTTTTCTAAACTATCAAACAGTTTCAAAATAAATTGGCTTGTTAGGTTATACTGGTTAGGCAATGATAGATACTGGACTACCTATTCTCACTTACCCGCTAACAATTACCTTCACGGCGTATTATTGCACCTTCCTTGGGGCAATTGCTAGTGTTATTAGACAAGAAGCCTTTCCTCAATGGATTGAAAAGGATTTAATATTATTGTAATGAAATTATGAATATTGATTCAATGAAGATAATAATATATTTGGTAATAGGCAATTGTAAAATTGGGATAAGAACAAAAACGTTTTTATCCTCTTCAATATTTCCAACAATGCCATGAACAATAATGAGAGGGAATTTTATATTGGGATCGGGGATAGTAGTTCTATCAAGCCATTGGTTGTAAATAATCCCTACCTACTGGGGAAAATGGATTGGACAATTGAATATATGCCCGGACAGTGAGAAGAACACTTCAACAATGATAAAAATGCTCAACAATGTTAAATAATTTTCCAGACACTTCTAAAAATTCTCTTGCGACAAGGAAAACATCCGTCTATATATGAAAACGCCCTAGGAAATGATAAATTTTCCCATGCAATGATTAATTTTCCTTAAACAAAATAAATTGGGGCCGAAACTTGTGAATTCACCCCTAACACTGCTAATTTCTCTCAACCAATGATAAATTCGCCCAGGGAGTGATCAATTCAACTTACGCGAAATAAGTTCACTCTACGTGCTTCTATATTTGCTCACAAGTGATGAAAAACGCCCCAATCAACAAATAGAATACCTAGGCGTGCATAACCAAAACCTAGGCAACTATAAATTCACTCAACATTTACAAAAATTCCCTAGCATTTTCAAAATTTCCCATGAATTTATAAAAACACCCCAGGCCAAATAAAATACCCAGTTGCATATAACCACACCTCAGGAAGCTATAAATTCACTCAACATTTATTAAAATGCCTCAACATTTTCAAATTCTCCCATAAAGTTATAAGAACAACCTAGGCAAGATAAATTCGTCCAGCCAAAGATAAATTTGCCTCAACCAATAAGAATTCTCCCCAGGAAAAACAAATTCTTAAAAATGCAATTTTAGAAACTCTTACACAAATGCAATAGATCTGAAATTAAGTCCCTTGATCCTTGAGAAATATTGGGCATCCAATGGATGGGATTTACTAGTTGTTGGATCCTTTATCAAACAAAAACAAAACTCAACAAAGCATTAAACCACTATAGATTCAGTGAAATTCCATTCTCTCACCATTCATAGTCATTGGCATTCAATAGTTAAATATAGAAGCTCTCAACCACTCAATAAAAAAATAAATGCAAAGAAGCATTCAAACACACATTAAATATGTGCATAATCTGTACTTAAAGCAATCCTAGTATTCTGGATCTCAATGTTCATTCTTAAATAAGTTCTAGAGAAGGTGAGAAGGATGAGATTTGAATTCCTTTGTGCCGGTGAGAGTAAAATAAATTGTTTTCCATGGATATCTTTATTAATATTGCAGTACCAGAAGCAATGGATTCCTGGGGGAATAAAAAATATTTAGTGGTTTCTTAGAGCTCTAGCTACCGACCAAGGTTATGTGGAGACTTACAGAAGGGAGAGGATATATTTGGTGCAATGTGGTGAGACAAAAATACATTGAACCTATATCTATGGATGTTGAAATATTGGATCAAATCCATTTTAATTTCTTATGATAATGTCTCAGTGATTTGGATGGTTGTTGTGTTCCTTTCCCCCTTGGTTGGGAACTAGTTGGTGAGGAAAGTGGGGTGTGGAACTAGAGTGGGATTAGATGATGACCCTTATGTAGGGTGTAATAAAATTTCAAGATACCAAGAGTTATGGTTGAGGATTTTAGGACCTATAGTTTTTTACAACTATGTGAAATAGTTGATACAATACCATCAACCATTATGAGATAGGAATGGATGGTGACAGAAAGGATGGGTTTTAATAGTGCAAAAGATCGAAATTGGAATGATATTGTCAATATTTAAGTAGTCAATGAGTCATGTGAGAATCAAAGACGAGGAATATCGTTTAATTTTTTCTAGAAATCCTTTGGGTGGAGGCTAAAGTCCAAAACTAGGTTATAAAGTGCTTAGTGAGGTGGATATTCCTGAGGAAAAATATTGGTTGTATAAAGAAAGGGGTATGGAAGTATAAGTGCCATCTCAAAGAAAAAAAAAATAAGTAATTGTTTATTAGCCAAAAGGTTTCTACATGGGGTGTGATGAAAAATATGAGTTGGAAGGGACCTCATAGGTTCCTACTCTGCAAGGATGCAGAGGAGAATATGCACCATTTACTTATTTATTTCCCAAACATAGGTGCAATATGCAAGGACATTCAAGCTATAACTGGTATCAAAAATTGTTGGGGGGTCAAAATGTGGTGGAAGCACTAACTAGTTGGATCTATTCCATTCATTATGGCATGGGTAGTTTGGATAGTGAAGAACTCAAGCCTTTTTGAAGGTAGTTTCCCTCCTTACCAACTTTGTGCCTCTCAAAGTTTAGCTATACTTGAATATTTTAAGTAGGATACTTCTATAAAAGTTTTAAACAATCGAGAGATGTGAAGCCAAAAATCCTTGACAAAGAAAGGACCATGAGACTATTTTGAAAGTGTTGCACAGGGAAACCCTTCTCTGGGTGGATCATGGGGGGATTCTATCCAGATCATTATGTGACCAAAATTTTTGAGGAATTTGTTGTGGGTTATCTGTAGCATTTTTCCTAGAATTTATCTAGACGATTACCATCATTTCAAGCATCTCTATCAAAATTGAGAGCTCAGTAGTCTTGTTTCAACACTATATTCAAAGGGTTTACAGTTGAGTAGAAGGAAAATTTCCATGGGCATCCTAATCAATGTGCTTGTTTTGAGCACTCAGACATGCAAATGTCAATTGTCCATTGTGAGAATCAATGTGATAATAGTCAAGGTTGTGTTGCTTTGGCCATGAGGAGATGAAAGCCATAGAAAAGGGACCGGGAGGAAACTAGGATTGGTAGCCATGAAAGTTGAATTAGATAAACAAAAAGGAAAAACTAGATTTGTTACAAATAGGAGAACAATGCAACAAAGAAAAGCATGACGAGGAATAAAAAAATAAAGAATTGTAGCACAACATTCAAGATCGCATAAAATACATTTTTATAAGATGCAAACATTAGACATGAACACTAAGTAATCAACCTTTTCAACTTGTGAATGTGCTTGTCACTAGTAATATGCAATGCAAGACGCATACTTCTTACTTGTCACGTTCCTAGGTCAAGTGACTTTGACTTTGAGCATAAAAGGCCTCTTACATAAAATGATATGCCAATAACTTTCTATCATGTGTTTCTATCCTTTCCTCTACCACCACAAAAAATGATTATGTATCTGCGTCTTCTTTCCAAGCTCAGTTCTATAAGAAACGAGTGCTACACTTGTGGTACATATTTCAACAGGAGTCTCAATGTATTTTAATATTCCTATTTGAATATGATCCATGGATTTTGTTGGCTCTCCATGTTTAAATTATTTTGAAATTGTTAACTGGTGCATCTTGAATGCCACTATATGTTTGATCCTTTCTAAGGTGGTTTATAAGGCATACCTACACCAAAATAGTTTTCAATACAAAATCTATGTTTGAGGTGAAAGTACTTGGGTTTCTGTGCTAGCATCCTCTCTTACTCCAATGGTAACATTGACGGTGGTTTTGGTGTAAAGAATCTCCAAGAAGGTGTATGAACAATTCTAGAAACTTAGAAAATTGAATTCTAAGGTGTAAACTATGGTGTTACTTCTATAGTTAAATCCATCTACCCAAGCTTGTCAAAAAGTAATAAGATGTTCCTTAACTAAGATGGACAACAAAGTTGGTGGACAAAGGAGAGCAAGTAGATATTTATGAAAGTAGGTGGTGTATATTTTAAGCCTGTTTTTCTATGTGGCTAAATGTTAGACCAAAACAGTGAGACATATCTTAAATCAAGTGGGAGATAGATGTATAGTAAAACCATTTTAATTAGTAGACACATGACAGTGGTGTGTTATCCCTTAAATCAACACTTTTTCGTCCGAGTGACGATACTGAGTGTTCTGTCACAAAAAAGAAAAAATGGATTGAAGAGTCCATTTGATATTAGACGGAGATGATATTAATCATTTAGTGTTTACTCCATCATTTACACTTTTTTTAATGAGATTAGGACATACACGTGGGTGGTAGTTTGGAAAGTTCCATTTTACACGCGAGTTGATCATATGAAACTAGCGTTTTTTTCCAAAAATTTGCACACACGAGATTCCTAAAGGAAACCCACATGTTATACACAGTTTTCATTTGTTACACTCATGTGTCCCTTAAATAAATCATTAAAAAATAAAAATGAATTATTTAAAAGGTGGTTGAGGTCGATATGGAAACCTCCCGACCTTCCTTAACTACTCTAGCCTCATAACTCCTATTCTCATTTGATCATAAAAGAATGAGAGAGGATAGCGAAGACGGGTAGAACGCTGGATCTAATTTTATGCTAGAGGATTCTCATTTTAAAAGAGGAGCAAGAAGAACCAAAAATTGGTTCTAGGAAGTGCATTTCAAACTGAGGTAATTGTACTTGTTTCAAGCATTTGATCAATAAAGAGATTGTTTCCTTCCCAATAAATGGTGTATACTTTTGGTTTTGAATGTTTTGTATTCATGAATTTTATTTTATGTTAGGTTAATTTCTCTTTAATTATTCATATTTCATATTTATAATATCCAAAGGTTTTTTGAGAAAGGTATTTGTCCCTTATAGGTTTTGAAGCATTGGATTGAGGATTGGCTTGGAGGAAGATTTGAAGCTAGGACCAGAATTTAAGAAAAGGTGTGTAATATCAATCCTTTGAACCTTTCCTTTGTATTTCTTAGGCTCTAAGCTTGGTTTGGGTCTAGGTACAATTGTTATATCCTAATAAAAAAACCTAGTACATTGGTGACCTCCTTAAACCTTGTCATAAGAGTTATTCTGAACAACAAAAATGGCAAATACGCTAGGGAGTTTAATTTCTTTGGGGTTTTCTTGTAGGTTTTTATTGTAGTCTTTGTATCTTTTGGTCCTTGGTTGAATTTGAAGAATTAATTGGTTTCTTATCCCAACCAATACTTTTTTGTTTGTCGATTTTTAATTTTTTTTAAAATATTTTTGGACAAAAACACTAGTGTAAGACATCCGCACTAGAGTTTTCTCTATAAAAATGGGACTTGTTAGTTGTATAATAGTGTGTCACATGTGGGTTTCCCACTAAATAGATGCATTTTGTCCTGTAATTGTTGTTGGCAAGTTAGGGTTTCATATTTTCAGTTTGTCCTTCGATCTTTTTGAGTTCAAACCTTTTTCAAGAGTCTTGTTGGTGTACTGCCAGCACTATGGTCTCTATTTATGATAGTTTTCAAGTTATTTTAAACCATTTTGGTGTGAAGGTTTTGTGAAGACGACTTTGTATTTAGTTTTTCGACTTGGTTTATATTTGGATTGAATGTGGTTTGGATCATTTCTTATCAACGTTTGTTGATTCTTTGCTCAAGTTTTTATCTTGTTTTTTTATTTATTGACCCAACCTTTTTCTTCCAAGTGGAACAACTTTGTATTAGGTGCATTGTTGTATTTCCAAGTCAGTTGTTGTTGGGCCTCTTAAGTTCTTTAGGGTATGTTCTTATAAGAATTAGTCCAGAGTTTGATTTATCTCATATTTTGCATCTATTTACATATTGTTCATACTTCATTACTCTTATTCCATTTTGAAGAAAAATAAAAACAAAATTCAATTGTATGCATTCTAGGCTAGTTGCATTAATTATAGGTGCACTTGCATGTTTGTGAACTTTTAAAAGGAAAAAGAAAAAGCTTTTATTTTCAGAGTCAAATAGTTATTTTCTTTCATTTCGAAAAAGAAAGACCAAGTGAAAATATTGTTCTTGAAGTTTATTGCATTTTTATATATATTTTCACTTTCCTGTTGAGTATGAACATTCCACTAGTTTCATGACTACTTCCCATTTGAGTAATTAACAACCTTTAAAAAGAATGCTTATAATTAAAATATATTAGTAAGTTTTTTTTAGGGACGGCATATTCTAGTCTAAGCTAGTGTTTTGGGTTAGGGATTATCTCTAAACTACCCAAAACTATTAAACTCAAACATAATGGTCATTCTTTTAGTAAATACAAGCTTACAAAGAGGTGAACCAAAAATATCCTCACACAGGAGTTAAGCATGAGGTCGTGCGATATTGAGTTGTGTAGATTTCCCTCCAATACTCAGTTGAGCATACACTAGAGTTGTTGCGTGTTCACAGATTCATTTAGTACCACCTTTGGCCCCGTGTGGTGTCGATGTTGTCTGAATTTTGGGCTTAGCTACCCTACCCTTGTGCATCAACTAGACTGATGACTATTTTGTGAGTTTGGTAACCATAGTATCTTGACCTTTAGGTATCTTACACAAGTTATGGTGGAAATTTATTTCCACTTTACCCAAGGCAGGGTCAATAGTAAAACCCTTACATGAAATTCGGGGAAGCGATTTGGTGATTCAAGCACTTGGACCCAAGGAGGTGTCTTGTGGACCCCGAGTAACTATCCTTCATTCCTTCACTAGTTATTCCTAGGACCTGATCATCCAATGGTTCCCTTTGGAAGGTATCCTTGTTTGCTTGAGATGGACACTTGGGCAGTTTTTTAGTGGTGTGCTATTTGGACTGCTTGTGTTTTAGATTAGCGTTACATGTGTTTTATTTAGGTCATTAGATGTGGAGGATCAACCCATATGTAGGTCAATAAGGTTGAAAAACCTTATCCCAGTTACAGTGGATCCCCCACCGCAACCCCAAAGGCGATGTGTCAACACAAGTGGTTCTTTCAAACCAATAGGGATAAGTGAAATTCCTAAGGAACTTGAACTTATTAGGCATACTGCAATTACTCCTTATATTAGAGGTTGAATATATACAAGACAAAGAGTTTGAAATAAATTTTAACCAACCCTTGACTAACGTAGAGGATTCAGTTCTTGTGCAAGTACTTCCGTTTGGTCAACCCGTGATTATTGTTACTTCAGGTTTTGTCATTCATAACATAAGGGAAGGAAGGGGATACCTTTATAATCCCATATCAACTATTTTATCAAGTGGAATATCTCCTCCTCATGTTAGTATAACAATATCTAACACTCATTCTGCACCAGTAGTGTCTTTGAACTTCCTATCAACAACCTCTGATTCACCTAGTACTTCAGTGATTAGTCCTCATGTATATGTGAATACCACTATTGGATGTTCTAATCTAGATTTTACTAGTATACATGGTGTACCTTTTATGTCCTCCAATTTGTTTCAAAACTTTTAGAACAATCCTATTAGTCATTCCCCTTTCGTTCATGGTTTTCCTTAGTATGGGGAACATAAGTTTCTCCTTCCTCACCATTTGTGGGCTCTTTTCCTAATTACTCTGGTGCATCTTCTGTGAGAAAAAATCCATTTACAAGTTTCATCTTTCAAAATGTTGTCCAAACTTAGACTGTACCAGTTGGGAGTTCTTATTTTCACTGTTGAGTGGAAGGAATACCACTCCCTTGTCTACAATGCATATTTCAGTCGGGAATAGTCTACTTCAAGTTCAATATAGTGCACCCAAAGGAAGTAACCATTTCAATATTTTGGGTGGAATCCATTTCAGACCATTTTCACTTCACATCCAGCGGCCGGGGGAAACCTCAACCAACCTCACAATAATTTTGTTTCAGGGACTCCTTCCCACCAAACTCTTCAAATTCAATATCTGGATAGGACCCGTCTCCCTTTTTTGGAAACCTTAAACTTTTCAGATCTGTCAAAATTAATAAATGATCATGTGCATCATGATTAGACTTGGCCAATGGTCCCAATTAAGTTACCTTTATATATCCATAAGTTTGAAGGAAAAAATGACGAAGATCCAAAAGACCACATCATTAATTTTCATATTTGGTGTTCCTCTAACTCACTAAATCATGATTCTATTTGGCTAAGATTTTTTCAAAGAACTATAGCCAGTGTGGAAGCTAAATGGTATATCAAACTACCATCCACCACTTATGACGGTTTTCATGATTTAGCAGTTTTCTTCCATAACCACTTCCAACTCCCTGTCTGGTATGATGTCAGCACAGATATATTGTCCACTTTCAAGAAAAACAAAGCCACCCATATCTCTAATCACATTTAGAAATGGCGGAGGTGGAAGAGGTTAATCGAGTCTAATATACCTCCCAAATTCTTATTAGAGTGGTTTTTGAAGTCTTTGTTACCTTAAATTTCAAAACATGTCTCTACTTTGGGAGTAACCACGAAAGAAGAATCCATATGTAGAGCCCAACAACTTGACATGATTTATGCTCAGTTTGGGATACTTTATGAGATTATACCGGATGCACCTAGATAGAATACTGACCTTGTGAACTAAAACCTAGACCACATGCCAATGGCATTGTAGGTTTAATCGAAACACCTACTATAGAATATTTGGATAAAAAAATACATGAGTTATCTATGAAGCAATCTGCATGAGTAGAGGCGGCTATTGCTGCCACACTCTCCCATCAAGACACTAATGCACACAATGCTCAATATAACCACAAGGGTACTCAACAATCCAGTGGGAAAAATAATAAATTTAAGAAGGGATAGGGTCATCAAAATAATCCTAAGCCCAAGAATAATGTTGAGGGGGGGAAGAAACACAAGAAAAAGGTGAAGTTCCCTTGAAAGCTTTGTCAAGAAGATAACCTGACTTATCAATTCCCCCTTACGGAACATGCACAAAATTTATTAAAATAAAAACCTGTTGAACTCAAGCATCCATTTCCAAAATGACAAAACACAACTTCGGGAGGATATCGAATCACCAAGGACACCCAAAGTGCCTCTTTATCCGATCAATCATATATTAACATGGTCTGATCCCATACCCTATTTCAAACTAGAGAGAAAAACTATGACCCTAAACTGTAAAAAGAAGATAAATATATTGTTGAAACACCGAACCCTCTTTCCATTGAAAAACCGACTGATATTATGCCTAATATACCAAAAGGTGTGTTCAAGATGGCATCACATAATCCTAATGCACTTCCTACTCCCAACTCTTCAGTTGTGGAATATTTATCCCAAACACCATATTCCATGTCTGCTTTAGAAGTGTTGCAATGTTGTCCTTCACAACGGAATGCATTTCCAAGTACTATAGGTAGTCTTGAATCTATAGCTCTAGTATGGAAGTTTGATATGTCTGATGTGTATCCACGCTTTCCCTATAATGTAGCTTTCTATATCAAAATGTTCCATGGGATTAAAACCATTGGAG
This sequence comes from Pseudotsuga menziesii, assembly GCA_001517045.1. NCBI lineage: Eukaryota > Viridiplantae > Streptophyta > Pinopsida > Pinales > Pinaceae > Pseudotsuga > Pseudotsuga menziesii. The sequence goes on along the minus strand of LPNX010073271.1, from coordinate 80,139 downwards.
GAATGGTCATCGATGAAGTTGCATCTACTTGTGTGATGTCTATATCCTGTTGGAGAGCTCTAGGGTCTCTTGATTTGGTTCCATCTATAACCTTACTTACTTATTTCGATCGTAGGTTATTTTTTCCTCATGGAATTATTCCTTCTTTTGATATTGAATTGCTAGGGAAAGTAGTTTCAGCTCAGTTTGAAGTGGTAGAGGATCCATTGGATTATAATTTGTGTTTGGGAATAAGTTGGACTTATTCGATGTGTGTTATCCCATCATGCATTTTTTGGGTACTTATGTTTCCTTATGAAGGAAAGATCGTTACAATTGATAACTTGTCATTTACCCAGAAAAATTCATGCAGATGCATCAAAATCTAATATCTCAATGGTTGATCAGACCCACCCAATGAATGAAAGTTTGGGAGTAGGAATGTACACTTCACTTATGGGAACGTTCAATTTTCCTACTCCTATAAACTATATTGGATCAACTGGCATGTGGAACCTTGTATTTACATGTGGGGATGTCTCTCCAATTTCAAATAAGACCAACCCATGGATTTTACCCATGCAAGTTAAACCATAAGTGCCCTTATATATAGCAGAGGTTGCTTATCAATCTATTTACAATGTTTTTGTATATCTTGTTATGACTCCTTGTGTATTTGAGAATTCAGATGAATATTACTTGCACGCATGAGTCATGAAGTCTGCGTACTCTTTCATCTTCTTAGATATGTTTTTTCCTTCATACGAAGCCATCCTGAAAGCCATGATAGGACTTGATAGTTCTTGGGAAGATATGCACCATAAGTCTTATTTGCTTCTAGACATGAGTAGGATAGAGAATAAAGATTTCATATGAGACTTTGTGAAGACATTGATCATCTCGCAAACCTTTCATCAAAAGAAGGAGTGTTTGCTAAAGGGAATATGGAAAACATTTATGAAACAAGGCCGATCAATATTTCCACTAAACCTGGTGTCGTGAAGAATATTTATATTGGAGCAAACTCTTCACCTAAAGAAATTTCCATTTATACAACCCTTTTTAAGGACTTCTGCAACGTATTTTCTTGGTCAGATGAGGAGATGCCAGGTATATACCCATCCATCGTTGAGCTCGAAATTAAGACATATCCTAATGTTAAACCAGTTTGAGAAAAACTTCATCCTGTAAATCCTTGGAAGGTGGCCGTTGTTAAAGATTAAGTTGAAAATATTTTAAAATAAGGGTTCATCCATCCTATTTCAATGACATAATGGGTATCCAATCCCATTCTTGTTGATAAAAAATATCGGACTATTCGTGTTTGTACTGATTTTAGGGATTTGAATAAACCATTTCCTAAAAATAACTACCCCACGTTGTTCTTTGATTAAATAATCGATGTGGGCACATGTAATGAGATTTTTTCCTTTATGGATGGTTTTTCACGGTATAACCATATTCAAATTAAGCCCAAAGACCAAAACAAGACCACTTTTATTTATCCTTAGGGTACCTTTGTATATAGGAATTCCCTTTGGTTTGAAGAATGTCGAAGATACCTTTAAACAAGCCATGAATTCCTCCTTTCATGATATTAAACATAGAGCATAACCTTACCTAGATGATCTCCCTGTACATTCTCACAAAATAAAGGATCATCCAACTCATCTATGGTCAATGTTTGAACGGTGTAGACACTATAAGATTCATTTGAATCCCCATAAGTTTGTCTTTTTTGTTGAATTAGGACGGTCATTATGATTTATTGCGTCCAATAAGGGGATTATGGTTGACCCATTAAAAGTAGAGGTGATTATATATTTTCCTCCTTGAACAATCAGACATCTTTAGAGTTTACAAGGAAAGTCCAATTTTCTTAGATGTTTTATAGTTAATTACACCAAAATCACTAAGGTTTTAATGCGTCTACTTAAATTAGATACCCCATTTTTATGGGATGAGGTTGTACAACAATCGTTTGAGTCCCTTAGAAAGGAACTATCGTCAACTCCTTTGTTGCATCCACCAGATTACACTAAATATTTTATCCTATATATGATCACATCCGTTTATATAGTTGGCATGGTCCTAGTTCAGGAACTTGATCAGCTCCAGGAGCATGTCATATACTATCTCAATCGAGTTCTTGTAGGTCTTGAACTTCGGTACTCACATGTTGAGAAATTGGCACTAGTAGTTGTTCATGTTATTCAAAGGTTGTGTCACCACATTTTCATTTGAACAACCATTGTCATTGCGGATGTAAATCCATTCCAATAGTACGTTTTAACCCAACGTATAGTCGAGGGGAAATTAAACAAATGGATTTTCATACTCTAGGAGTTTGACCTTGATTCTCAATCCACTAAGTTGAAGAAGTATTTGGTGTTCGCAGAGCTTATTTATGAGTTCCTTACTGATGAGAGCTCTATGATAGAAGACAAATCATTTCCGGATGAGCATGTCTTTTTAATTTCTACCTCATATCCTTGGCATAAAGACATATTGGTATATCTCCAAACTTTGAAGTGTCATGCAACCTCCTCGTAGGAAGAATGATGAAAACTACAACTTAATGCTAAAAACTACCTTATCATTGGTGATAATCTATATAGAAGAGGGGTAGATCCAATTTTGCATCATTATCTTATTCACGAAGAGGTTGAGCTAGTTTGAATGACACCCATAGCATATCATGTGAGGGTCATCTATCTGGATTGGAAATAACTCAGAAGATTCCATGTGCTGGTTATTGTTAGCCCACAATATTTAAATATTGCATGGATACTGTTAAGAGTTCCCATCCTTGTAGCTTTACACCAAAAAAATGCAGTCACATCCTTCTCCTCTCTTTCCCATAATAATAGTAGGGCACTTCACTAAGTGGGGGGTGCAATACATGACATGAAACCCAGTTTCAACTAGGGGGCATAAACATATCGTCGGTGTCATTGACTACTTTACTAAGTGAGCAGAGGTAATTTCTACCGTAAAGGATGATGGTGAAACCACAACTTATTTTGTATCAAAAAGATTATTGATAGGTTCATTATTCCAAAGCAAATTGTCACTCACCATGGAATTCATTTTCATAATAAAATGATGACCAAATCAGCTACTATGCTTGGTTTTAAACAAGATCATTCATCTTCATTTTACCCACAAGCAAATGGACAGGTGGAATTCGTTAATAAAACCTTGAAACCATTCTCCAACGAGAAATAAATGTTAGTATAACTGATTGGAATATCATGCTTTACCCTCCACTTTGGGCATATCGAACCACTGTCAAAACAACCATATTTTTTTGCCTTTCCAACTCATTCATGGGGTGGAGGCAGTCACTCTTATTGAATGTGAAATACCATCGTTAAAGATTTCTATATAAATTTTACCTGAGACTTCCACTTTAGAAGAACATTTTCTACATTTAGAACACTTATATGAATAATGCAGAGATGCGCTCATAGCAAAGGAATTACATACACAATGGGGAAAGAGTTAGTACGGTAAGTCTATTAAACCTAGGATTCTCTCCGAAGGAGATCATGTGTTAGTCTATGGCCAAGACAAAGAGCCCTTGGGTCCAGGTAAGTTTAATTCAATGTGGATCAGGCTCTATAATATAGTATCTAAAGTTCTAATTAAAAGGGCATATGAATTAGTGAATTACGATGGAAAAAATATACTGGAGCCTCAAAATGTGCTTTTCCTAAAGAAGTATTACACCTAGGCTATATTGTTTTTCTTGTATATAGTTGTACATTTTTTTAAATTTTTCCTTTGCTTTGGTTTTCCTTATGTAATTATGGTTGTGTTTCATATGTCTACTAAGTGCTTCATAGGATTCGTTGATGGCGCTAAACATCACACTCACAATCTTTCCTTGGTTGTTTGGGTTATCTCTTTGTTCGCAAGACAACTAGTTGCTTCAATAGGTTCTTGTTTAGGCCCCGCTACTAACAACATTGTTGAATATAGCACCGTTATTAAGCTACTGTGAGATGTATTTTCTCACAACATTTTGTGTCTCGAGGTTAGACTTGACTCTTAGTTAGTTGTATCTCATCTCAATTGTGATTTGCGGGTGAGGAATCCTTCTTTATTTCGTTAGTTTTTAAATATTCGATTACTTGAAAGAAAAATTGATATTATTGTAGATAAACAAATTTCAAGATATCAAAACACATTAATTAATGCATATGAAAACTATGTTCTCGACTGACATTTATCTCATACACTTTAAAAAATAATCAGTCGTACATAAAAAACACATGTAAATATGAACTGCCATATGTATATATATATATAATAGGTCCAAAACATATAAAATAAGTCCAAGTCCAGATATCCAGTCAATAAGTACATATCAAAATACAAAATTACAATCATAATACCTCCTGATGCTATAAACTCCTAAGGAGAAGTTTGAGCCTCATCTGCCTCTACCACTACTTCTCAGTAACAAAGGACACATATAGAAACCTTCTGGAGGAATCTTAACTTTGTAGGGGGAACCCCCACTACATGCTCCCACATCTCTATAGGAAGCCTATATATCAGGATGGTAGGAATATCATGAGTCCCTCAAGTGTCCTAAACATGGTGTTAGCTCCGCCTGCTTTGGTCGGTCGTACAAATATTCTAGGATGTCTATCTGGCCGTACTAGTCCAATATACATATTATGCATTATTATTATGCTTAGATTCGTATATATATACATATCTATACATATTTACTAATAAAACTCATAAAAAATGAATATATCAAAAACTAAACATACCAATCTCTCCCCACGCTTCCCTGAGAGGTAGCATGAGTTTAGGATCTCCACAGAAATCTAACCCTGCATATGGAAACTATTAAATGGAAGTAACTTGTCGACTCCACCATGCCTGAAAATTGTCATCATATGAATCTTTGATGTCACCACCCCCCTGCCTCACCAAAATATCACCCCATCTGGTAAGTCTAGGGTCACGAGGATAGGAGAGTGGGAGGCTCACTCTCATGCTCAAGGTTGGAATCCACTCAAAGAAAAATTCATTTAGGATGCTCAGATAACCAAATTTTTTCTTCTTTCCTGTATTGTAGTCCCTGAGTTGTTTCTTCATATTTATTACAAAACCGGTACACCAATAAAACCACATTTCACAAGCATTCTATACCAAGATGCATGTAGTTGCATGTAGCCAAGTGTAATTCTGCCACACTTGCAACCCATGTAATGGTAGTCACAATTTATTTCAATGTAAAATTGGAGATTTGTCCAATAGGAATTTGGATTTATAATTTATGTGATCTTGGCACGCAGTAGGTATTCACATATTCTTGAACAATCAATGCACCTATGCCATGGACCGAGCCTTTTAAGTTCACAACTACTCCACGACGTGATAAACTGATGATAAAGTTAATATTTTCCACAATAATTTCTATTATCTCACCATGAAGATCAAACACTCCTTGTTTGGGATCTCAATACCTTACCAGTGTTTCCAAGAGTCTCGGTTGAGCCCACATATTCGTTGTGCGAAAGAATTTGAGTAATCCACACTGACGTAGTGCATTTAAAGTAAATGGGTCATGCATAGCCTCTCTATCCATATCCTCATGCTCCATTTCACGTCATATGATTTCCATACCTACAATTTTCCATTCATTTTTTATCTGCATCCATGTTTTTCTTTGTTTTGTGCAGGAAACGTGTGTGCAATGTTTTGCAATGCATGTGCCACACGCGAATGGAAGCTTGTCCACCAGCATGTTTTCTGTGAACACTCTAGTGCACAAGACTCCACCTATGTGTATGCATTTTCACAATTATAACCTTATCAAAACACTAAAAATTTCACTAAAAACACCAAATAATCATATGAAATTGAAGTATAGAGAGACATTATTTACCTGCAATTCGCATTCCTGGAAATGGTTCACTGGTTTGATCACAATCTACAATTGAATATCTAGGTCATTTTTTACTCCCCTCTAAGGTAAAATAACAAATAACATAGTGTTTTAACCATTTGTTACTATTTGTGGTAAAAACATTTCAAATATTTACCCACTTTTATATAGTTCCTAACTTATTTTTACTATAAGGACTAATGTTGATTGTTTTTTGCATAGGTTATGACGATTATCTATTTTTTCAGGTTCTCTTCAAATCTATGGATGAAAAGTTACATATTTCTACCTGACATATAGCATAGGGTATCATCACATTGCATCTTGCATTCATACTTTACTCCATCTCAAGTCGTAGGAGCCTCTTTTTCTCCATAGATTGCGACTTTTAACTTCCTTATTCCTTTCAACTGTGGATTAGAACCTATCCTATATGAGCCACTCTAGTTAGAACATTTGTTATCATCATGGTGCCCATTGTGCAAGTTTCTAGTTTTTAGGATCCTTTTTAGTTCTCTTATATGCGGAAATCAGAGCCTCATACTCGTTCTTTTTGTAGAATACCCTTCCCATTAGGCTCCCATCATATGGAGTTACCTTTAATATCTTGTCAGACTCCTTAAACATGACAAGATTTCTAACTTTGATTTTTGTCAGACTCCCATCCACATAGGTATAATTTTAACCCGTTTCTGGACCATGTGGATTATTTACGAAAAAGGAATACTCTAGTTCACTATGCCTAGAAGAGTATTCCTAGGTATAGGTTTGTCTCTTTTTCGGGCCTAAAAGACTAAACTTAAGAAAAAGGAACTTGTTTGAGCTGATTTTTTATTTTTCGCTCTCTAGTTAAAAACATGAAAAATATTTTGAGCATTCTTTATGCTATTATCATGCTCGTTAAACTTTAAGACAAAGGCATAGAGCTTATTGTTTGTCACCCCATACTCGCAAATCAATGGAACAACACGAGTGATCTTGCTTTCCTTCACATTTGTTAAAGTAAATATTTATGCTTGTTCTCTAAGGAGCGTCAGTAGGGTGATAGTTTAACCCTTTTTTAGACCTCGCCGACTAACTAAAAAAAATGAATACCTTAGTTCTTCTATCTCTTCTTGCTTAACTATGAAGAAGTTCCCAAGTTTGCTTTCTTGTTAAACCTTTACAAGAAATATATTCTTTAGAAGGGAGAAAGGAAGGGAATGATCTCAATAATTCATCAGTTTCTTTGAAGCAAGTTCACATTTTCCTTGAACAAGATCACTAGTTTGAGTCTCTCAATAATCAGGTTCTAAAAGCCTTTAGGTTTCATCCTGAACTCAAATTTATTACTCCTCCAATTGGTTACTCTTCCAATCATATGTAGAATCTATTAATGTCTCATACATTGCATATTTGTCTTGTCGTTTCCTTTGAGTCTAATGCTTCTTGAGTCACTTTTGTGACATGCTCATTGTTCAAGGATATTTAATCCATGTTGGCCATTTTACAGTTTTTCTTGACCCTTTTTTATGTTGGAAATCCCTAATTTTGATTTATTCCATCTTATTTCATATAGTCTACCAGTTTACTCGTATGAGCTACTGAAGGATATATCAATTCCTTCCTTCTCACATATATATCCCCATCTCCTTAATCTAATGTTATGTGGGATGAAGACTTAGAGTTTCAGATAGTAACCTAGGATCCACTTTTCATTCTTGGTAGTTTTCCTTGCATTGCTTATCAGTTCACCTTTTCAACTGGTACTTTGACAGTACCCTCTATGTTTGACTTCAACTCCTTTATTCACGTGGTTAGGATTCATACTCTTCATTGGATTTGGATGAAGACCTTAGGTTGTCAGTGGTTAAAACCTAAGTTGCGCAATATCATGCCATTCTTTGTGACATAAATCCAAACGATTAGATCTGTGTGGTTGCGACGCACTTTGTAAACTATTCATGGCCATTTGGCCCTTATCAAATGATACATATAAATATGATCTATATTGTATCGGAGCTAGTGTTCCCTAGTATTGAACGTGGCATCCTATCATTGATAATATTGTAAAATTAACTCTCATTTGGTTGTTTCAGGTACTTACTTGCAACCTTGATTATGGGTCCTATGCGTTCCTTTTTTATAGTGTAATGTATTTCAACAATCCTTTACCCTTTGACCTCACACATCAAGGGGCATCTGTTATCCCTCAAATTGGCACTTCTTTGTCCGAGTGACGATACTGAGTGTTCTGTTACACAAAAGTACAAATTGATTGAAGAGCCCATTTTCTATAGAGAGATATGGTCTTAATCATTCAGTGTTTACTCCAACCTTTACACTTTTTGTTGTGATCTTAGGACATACATCCAGGTGGTAGTTTGGAAATTTGCGTTTTACACATGAGTTGATCATATGAAACTAGTGTTTTTTCCCAAAATTTGCACACACAGGTTTCCTCAAGGAAACCTGCATGTTATCCGCAATTTGTATTTGTTACACTCATGTGTCCCTTAAGAAAACGTTAAAAAATGAAAAATAAATAGTTAAAAGGTGGTCGAGGTCAATACGGTAACCTCCCCACCTTCCCCAACTGCTCCAACCTTGTAACTCTTATTCTCATTTGATCATAAAAGCATGAGAGATGTTAGAGGAGAGGGAGAGACCACTTGATCTAATTTTATTATGGAGGATTCTCATTTGAAAAGAGGATCAAGGAGACCTAGAACATGGTTCTAGGAAGTGTATTTTAGACTGAGGTGTTTGTACTTATTTCAAGCATTTGATCAATATAGAGATTATTTTCTTCCCAATATTTGTGTATACTTTTGGTTTTGAATTATATGTATTCATGAATTCGATTTTATTTTAAGTTTCATTTCTCTTACTTATTCATATTTCATATTTATAATATCCAAAGGTGTTTTGAGAAGGGTATTTGTCTCTTACAGGTTTTGAAGCATTGGATTGAAGGAAGATTTGAAGCTAGGACCAACCTTCAAGAAAAGGTGTGAAATCTCAAGCATTTGAACATTTCCTTGTTCTTTCTTAGAATGTAATCTTGGTTTGGGTCTAGGTACAATTCTTATAGTCTAATAAAAAACCCTAGTAAGTTGGCGACCTCCTTAACCCCTATCATAAGATTTATTCTGAAAACCATGGTGTCACCTCTTCAAGAAACATGGAAGGATATAAATCTTCATTGGATTTTTGTTATGATTATGAGAACTTGCAAAACATTTGTCAAATAGGTTAGGCATGGAAATGATGTAATACCTTCCTTAAGAAACACACACACACACAAACACACACACATATACATGTATATATTCACCAAGTTCTTGTTATCATTGAGGGAACCTCTAAAACATCCCTTGGAAGGGCTAGAACAATGGTAAAGTCACCAAATTTTATATGAATACTAATGAGATATGATACGTTAATATAAGAATTTGCACAAGAAGATCTTGAATCAAATGTAACCTCACAAGAATTGCAACATAGATAAGCAGAATAATGGAGAGAACATAATGAAGTAGAAACATAAGAGAGAAAACTCAATTGGTATCAATTCAATCTGATTATTATTCACCAATAAGGTTACATTATAATACATCTATAAGGGATAAATTCGTGATCTTAAAGAGGTGGTTGAGCCCCAGACAAAAAACATCACTAGGCATAGTTTCTAGTCATAACTCTTGAAGTAGATCAGTTAACTGAGTGTAACTGATAGTAGGTGGACCAAGAAGGCATATTAAGTAGTTAGTTGATGATAACTAATGATGGAGGGAACATAAGAGGTGTTCAGTTGAGTCATAAGATATCATACTAACTCAAGTGATGAAATCAAGTCTAGTTAACTCAAGGTAGGCTCCTAAATTATAGGAACTGACTCAAGTGGGCCTAAAATCATGCATAAGAGCGCATAAACTCATTGGTTCGGTTTTTAGTGTGCTATTGTATGTTTTGAAAGTGGAATTTCAATATGGATTTCTTGCATTTACTCTCACTACCATCCTTCCTATCCACCGCATGATTTTGATTAGCATATGTTCTCATAGTTTCATGGAAGATGGAGGACACAACCATTTTATTGGATCTGATTTTACATCACATGGTTCGAAGTATCAAGAATATCAAGACTCATTTGGACTTGATCTCAAGATCAATTTGAAAGAGCACCTCCTTTTTATCTTTTGTCATATTATCTCAATTTCTCTACATGGTCCAATAATATGTTATAGCCCAAAATGACACTTCTCCATATCTGATGACATTTACATGTTTTTTTGTATGTCGATAATTCCATGACGACATTTCATGAAGGATACTATCAGTCACCCAAAGGAAACTTGTCGATGGAAGGGCCATATCGGTACTTCTGTAGCTCCACTTTACCTCTTTTTTGGATCGTTGGATAGGTAGAATGATAAGGAACAACTTTCCAGACCAAACCAACTCCTGAAACCCTTGGAAATACCCTAAATAATGCATTTTTGACAAATACATAGGTTTCAATGTTTTACCTACATTTTTCACTTTGCATATGTGGGTTGTCAGTGTTGCACCTGCGTATACCCTTAGAAATGATAAAAAAATATAAAAAAATCAAATTTTTGGTGGTTTTGGAACTGCCTCCTCGGTTGTAACTGCTCTATCCTCGACCCTAACTCTTCATTTTTCTATGTAAGATATTGATAAGGGACCATGAAGGGGACTTAGACTTTGGTATTGTTATGCTTGCATATTTTGGCCTCTCATCCCCCTCACCTATGCCCTAGCTATCATCTTCCCTTATTGCAGAGCTTGGAGGTTGAGAATCTTGGAGGAGAGAAGTAGGAGATCCAGATCAAAGGTTTCAGGAGGTTCCTTGAATGAGGAGAAGGTATATATTGTACTTATTCCATTGATTAATAAAGTTTTGATTTTCTTCCCTTTCCAAATCACTGTGTATATCTCAGTTTATGATCAGATGTTGATGAGATTAGGGTTTCATGTTATCTTGAACATCATTGTTTTATATGTGGTCAAATTGGTTTGGGGAAGGTTTGAATTTTTTTTGTAGGTCTCTTTGTTGGAGAGCAAGAAGAGGAATAAATATAAATCTTGGATCAACCTTCAGTTCATAAGGTAAGAACCCTCCAACCCTTAAAATCTTGTTTATGTTTATACTTTCAGAGATTTATATAACAGTCTATAGAACCCCTAGTATGTTGGTGTCCTCAATCCCATCCATAGGATCAATTCCCTAACAACAGAATCCATTATCCTACTATCTATGTTCTTGATCAAGTTGAGCATATTCCTTTTCTTCCGAAGAAGAATATCCCTCCAAACATCTAATCAAGGCCATGCCTACTTGGATTTGAAGCAGTTTATTTCTGGTGTACCTCATGTCCATTTTTTAAGAAGGATTTTCCCCATGTGGTTTTGTCTTTTTCCTTGGTTTACATGGATAAATAATGTAAAGGGTGACCTTAGCCTTTTGTTTTGGGCCCTAATATTTTTATTTTTCATATAATTCATGCTTAAGGGGGGGTGTTGGAATAGAAGATAGATAGATAGGAAGACAAAAGTTTTGGAACAAGAGTCCCATGTGTTAAAAAAAAATTGTACAAAGTCTCTATCTGCAAAGGAACATTTAGGATCCGTGTCAATTATCATAGAGGAATAGGTATAAAGAATGAAATCACTAGCTAGGTGTTGAAGAAGTAATCTCAAATTTGATCAAGCCTTCAAAAATTTCCAGGAGATCACTAGATTGTGCATCATCATCTTGTGAAGCATGCAAAGGATAAAAAACAACTGAGTTATCACCCTCGAGATAAAAAAAATGAAGAGTTTGATGACTGAGATGAGATAAATCACCGAGTTCTTCATCAACAATAGAGGTTTATGCAATTTTGTTCTTCAAATTCAAGAACAACTTTGAATCCAAGAAGTTGTACATGTAAGTAAAATCATGTATGTAAGCTTAAATGAAAACTCAAAAACGTGATTGATATCATGTTATCAAGTCAATCACAACTTCTACTACAGTCAACGGAATCAAATTATGTCGAAGGCCCATTTTAGATATCGAAGAGATATTTCAAATAATATAAGGAACTTGACCTATCTCATCCTATGCAGTGAGATATATCAAGCCGAAATAGAGGGTATGGATGGACGTGAGATATTTCAAACCTTCGATATTCAACTGAACATATCTCTCAAACCAAAAACTGAAATCGAATTCCATGAAAAATCCATTTTAGATAATGTAAATACCTTTCAAACAAGATATTTTAGGCCCTCTAAGATGATAAATAGAGGTTGTGGAACCTCTTCAAATTTGGATGTGATTTTCAAATTTTGTTGTTGAAATAGTACCGACAAAACAAACTTTGTAAAGATCTATATGGAAGTTAATTGATTCTAAATGAGCTATGCTCAACCTAGAAGCTTTGATACCATATAAACATTTACACAGGAAGATATTTAATCAAATGTAACCCCACAAGAATTACAATAGAGATAAGCAAAATAATGGAGAGAAAATAATGAATAAAAAACACAAGATATAAAACTCAATTGGTATAAACTCCATCTGATTATTATTCACCAATAAGAGAACAAGATAAATTAAATCAAGGCTATTTAACTCAAGGTAGGCTCCTAAATTATAAGAACTAACTCAAGTGGGCCTAAAATCACGCATGAGAGCACATTAAGTCCTAGAAACAAGGAAGAGGGTGCATATGACGATAATGAGGATAATAATGACAAAATAATAGTCTGGAGTGATCAGGATACTTAGGACTATACATTAGGTGGTCAACTGATAATGGTCTAAGCACTAGAAAATCAAATAAATATTTAAGGCTAATGTCTATATGAGTTAAATATTTGAACAAAGAATATACAATCAGTTTCAGCTTGGGTAACGATATTAGATCTAACATTCGAACTTAGGGATCAACCTCAATGGGTTGAATCAAGACATGATATAGGGTTTGTTTTTACATCCTTACGGATTCTACACTCATGTCAACTAATAGAGTTGACCAAAATCATATGCAGGAAAACAAGGAAAAGTTGTGAAGTATATCGATACAATATGATTACAAGTTTAACTCTAGAATTCCCTGATCTATGCAAACTTAGAGAAACACACATATTTATAGGAAATAATTTACAATTCCAAGGTATCACCTACATGAATTGTTAGTTCCTAATGCCTATCTCTCTTTCTAAATTGGAAATCTTGAAACTCATAGTATTTTTTGAATTCAAGAGGTTGAATCTGAAAGAATGAATCCTCTTTGCTAGACTAAAGATTTACATTATAAAACCCATTTCATTTACAAAGAACAAATTTTTCACAAGATCTACAACCAGCACCTATCTCTGTGAGTTTGTGCCAACAATATCTGCACCATCAACATTGAAGCGAAACTTTGGTGAGAACATTGAACCACAAATGAGGAAACACCCATCAAAGTATTTGTAGCAGTTGTAGGGATATGTTACACTGCTAAAAAGAATTAAAAAGATAATAAAATTCACTTCTAGTTACCCAAGCAGAGCCATTTAACAACATTAAACAAGCATGTATTTTGTAACTATGGACTTGTTTTCTTGGTTTTTCCGCTTTTTGAGTTTTATTGATTTTTTCTTCTAGACTTTTTTGATACTTTTTTGGAGTTCTCTTTCTCTATTCTCAAATTTTGACATTTTTTCTAAAACAAAAGTACCATGGAAGCAACGAGTTTGAAAAAATATGGGATCTAATTTTGGCTTTGTGGTTATTAAGTTTTTTCATTTCATTGCATTTTGTAGTTGAAATGATATGAGATCGATATAAATTTCCTCTCTAAAAATATAAGAGAAGAACTTATTATGTTAGATAGTTGTCCATGAATGTCAAACTGGTCTCCCTTGGCAACATTTAACAATATCTTCATCACGAGGGATTTGAAGAATGGAAGAATGACCCTAAGAAAGAACAAACAACAACCCTCCCTATTTTTCTCTAGCGTGTTATTTTAACCATAGTTTGAATTATAAATTATGTTCACTTTTAATTTGTTTCTTTTTTCTCTTATTCATTCAAATTTTGAAAAGCAAAATTCCTTTATTAATTTTTTCATAACTTTTAATACAACTAAAATCATTTATTTATTTATTTATTTAAAAGAAACTATAAAAGGTTTTATATTAAATAGGCTGTGCACAGCCATACATTACAGAAAAAAAGCGGATATTGAGAGTTCTTGCAGTTCAGAAAAGGAGGAAACAAAAATGGTCCAAAAGGATGACCAAAGAACTCCACATAGATTTTTTACATAGCTTCTAAGGATTGAGGTAGTGTATACCCTAATAAAATGCTGATTAAGAAACAGACAAAAAAACATGAACTATTAAAGCTGTTAAAAATTTCCTGGGTGCTTCAGGGGTTGAACAACTGATTCCTCCTCCATAGGGTGAGTTGCTGCTGCTGGAGTTTCACGAGCCTTACTGCCTTGATTCATGCTTACCAAATGATGGAGGTCTTCTTGAATTCTGTCCACCTTGCCCATGATTTCCCTGAGGTTGCTTTCTATATCATCGATCCTAGAGTCATGATTACTTATCTGATATGAGGTGTAACTGACCACTTCCCCCATATTTTTTACCTCTTGGGAAATTTCCTTGTTGTCCATAATGCCAATGGCCATCATTTCATACAAACGCCTGAGATTTTTCTTTAAATTTGCTAGCCCGGCATTCTCATTTGCTTGGTCCATTTTTCCTTATCTGGGGATGGCAAGAGCTAGTCTAAATAAATTGTTGTGGAGAGCCCGAGCTACACCTTCAAAATCCTGGGCCTGTTCATCACCAGAGAAACCACCACGATCTGATTTAAGAGTGTTGAGTTCCTGCAGGAGGGAGTCACGATCTTTCTTACTTCGACAGGAGAGAGTGCTGACCCCACCTTCTTTCTACCCTGAACAATTACAAGCCAGAATCGAGTTGTGGCCTGCTATGAAAGACTGGTCATCAATGGAGAGGCTAAGCCCAGAACCAAAGTTTGAAAACCACAGAGAAACACTAGCTTGTGAAGAGAAGAAGCAGGTGAAGAAAGCAGTGAGAGCCAACCTTTCTTTAACAAAAACCTTGGTGAGAGGCAGAGACTCCCATGGGATCTCCAGCAAAATGCCCTCGTCAACCCCTGAAATAAAATCCAGCAGAATCCTCTCGAGAGAAATCACATAACGAACGGAGTGCAAACCATTTCCAAAAGGAGCTTGAGGGTGAGGAAGGCTTCGGGGGGAAGACATATTGAGGAGGACGAAAAGACCCAGAGCGTGCGAGTTGCAGGAGCAATTA
Source organism: Pseudotsuga menziesii (assembly GCA_001517045.1). Taxonomy (NCBI): domain Eukaryota; kingdom Viridiplantae; phylum Streptophyta; class Pinopsida; order Pinales; family Pinaceae; genus Pseudotsuga; species Pseudotsuga menziesii. Next base: position 64,913 of record LPNX010073271.1, on the reverse strand, counting down.
ATCCAAGGGAGACGGGTATTAAAACCGTCGAGGATCAAGGAAAGGCCGGTGCAGAGTGGGAGCCACGCGGCAGAAGAGTGGGGAGGAATAGGACGACACATTAAGATAGAGATCCTTCATGAAGATCCATGGGAGTGAGGCCAGTGGTGAATGGGGAGTACGCGGCGGCCAAGTGAGGAGGAGTAGGACAACGCATTGAAACATAAGAACCTTCATAAATATCCTTGAAAGTGGGTTTGATGTGGTGGGGGTCTAGACTTGCATCCCACAAATTCATTAAGGTATGGGTTTGGGGTGTGAGTTTTGAGCGTTTAGACAATAGTGGCCTTGGGGTAAGGAGGCCCCCGTATTAGCCAAGGCATCAGTAGCAACATTATTTGTGTGAAGAATGTGATAGAATTCATAGTGCTTAGATAAGAGAGGAGTGATTTTATCATGCAAACGACGACACTTTATAGAGCCTATGGTATATCTGTTGAGCATTTTATATATGACGTATTGATAATCTCCAAATATCGCAATCCTAGAGAGATCTTTGTTAGCTAGGATTTTCATTCCCTGAAGGAGATCCAACCACTCGGCCTCATTATTGGTCCTATAGCCAAGACCCCAAGCAAAGGTTTGTTCAACTTGTCCTCTAGTATCCAGAAGGATCCCCCCCACACCTGCCACCCCTGGGTTGCCCTTTGAGGCACCATCGAAGAAGAAAGCATAGGAATTTCTTGCCCTCAACCAGACCTTGAAATCACTGTTGTTTTTTCTTATTTCCCAGGGAAAAGTGCTAGAGGGATGTTTTATTCTTTTGTTTAGAGATTTGAACTGAGGGGGGCTCATTTATTTTAAAAATATTGCACCATGAAACATGCGGCTCTAAGATGTTTTTAGAATCAAGAAAACTGATATCATTTGAGGCAAACTTTTCAGCTATCATTCCCACAGTTTTAGAAACTATACGAGTTGGAACAAATTATTGGTCATTGAAGATTGATTTATTCCTGGCTATCCACAGTTTCCAGCAAAGATTCTTGGGAATGGATTTCCAAAGACACATGAGGATGGGTTTTTTGATGAGAGGGCCAGGGAATTGTTTAGACCAATCCTCGAGGAGCTGAACCACAGAGCTTGGGGGGATGAAGTGAAATCCTGGAGGAAGAACGTACTGCCAAATTTTCATGGAAACTCTGCACTGTAGAAAAATATGGTTTGAGGTTTTCTCTTCCATGTTGCAAAGGGCACACTGAGAGGATCCTACTATCCCTCTCTTCCTGAGGTTCTCAACCGTGAGTAATTTATTGTGCATCAAGATCCAGATGAAATATTTTACCTTTGGGATGTTGTCTAGATGCCAAACCTTTCTCCATAGTCATTCATTTGCTGACGGTTCCATTGAGAGTCTTATGTATCCTTATTTGACTGTGTACTGACCATTTTTACCCCAACCAATGTGATCCCTTACTGCTTCGCTAGATGGAGACAAGCCACGCAGGGATGAGAATAGGAGGATCATGGCTCCATCCAAATGGGTTGGGGGGTGAAGTTCTTTCTAGCCTATCTATCACCCCAATGAATCCCATGATGAGAGATCATGGAGAGTATGAATGCCCTGGCTGCGGGCCCATTCAGCAAGATCGGTCAATCCTGGTAGCGAGGTAAGGGGAGGCTGTCCTAGAATGTTTCAATCCTAGACATTGAATTTTTTACCATTACCTGGGATCCAATAGTAGTTAGACTGAATTAAGTTGAAAGAGGCTTTGCACAGAAGCCAAAGATAGGTTCCCTTACTTGTCCACAAGCTGTCTAAGATTTTTGACCTGGGTATTTTGATGTATTTTTTCCTTATTATTTCTTTCCACCATTCTTTCTTCCCTGTAGCCAACCTCTAGATCAATTTTGCTCCCAATGCTTTATTCATTTTCTCCGGGTCCTTGATGCCCAATCCACCTTTTCTTTTTGGTCTTTTGACTATGTCCCATTTGACTAAGTGGAATTTCTTTGTCTGAACCTTTCCTCCTTGCCAAATAAATTTTCTGATTTCCTTGCATATATTGTTTATGACATTCTTAGGGCTAGGATCATTGAGCTTGAGTATATTTGGTAGGAAGAGAGGATGGAGTGAATGAGAGTCATTTTTCCTATAAGATTTAACCACGTTGATCCCAGAGAGTGGATTTTGTTGTTGATCTTTTGGATGATCGGAGTCCACATAGCAGAGGCAAAGGTCTTTTTCGCTATGGGAATACCTAGATAAGTGAAATGGGTCCAATTAAAAGTGGCATTGATATGGAGAATATGAGATATACTACGGAGAGTTGCTGTGTTGCAATTCCATCCATAGAGATGACATTTGTTCAGAATGGTTGAGCTTCCAGAGGAATGGAGGAAAAGGTCTAGGGGTCTTAGGAAGTTTCTAGATATTTGTGGGGAGGCTATGCCTAGCAGAATTGTGTTGTCAACAAAAAGAGCATGGTTGATAGGAAGGACTCCATTTTGAACGGAGAGACCTAGGAGGGAGACTTCAGCTTGGAGTCTAGAGAGTCTTCTACTAAGGGAGTCCGCTACAAGGATATAAAGAAAGGGGGAGAGGGGGCACCCTTGCCTTATCCCTCTGGAGGATTTAAAAAATTCAGAGGGTCTTCCATTGATTAAAGGAGCTAACCAAGGGGAATTTATGCAGGCTTGAACTTGATTGATGAAGATGGGAGGAAAACCAAATTTCTTTAGCACCAGTAAAATGAAGGAATGCCTCAACCGATCAAAGGCATTTTCCAAATCTAGTTTAATGGCCATACCTGGTTTGCCCTTTTTTGTGCTGGAATGTATCGCTTCTTGAACCATAAGGATGTTATCATTGATTTTTTGGCCATAGATAAAGCCTCCTTGATTAGGAGAGATCAGAGAATGAATAATAGGCTTTAATTTCAGAGATAAGACTTTTGAAAAGATTTTGCAAGAGGCGTTACAAAGGGAAATAGGTCTAAACCTTTTGATGGAGGAGGGGTTAGCCTCTTTAGGAATCAGGGCCAGAAAGGTGGAGTTTATAGCACCTCCCATTTTTCCTTTTGCCATCCAGGAGATGAGACGCATGAGATCCTTTTTTATTAAAGGCCAGAAAGTTCTATAGAAATGGATAGGGAAGCCATTAGGGCCTGGGGCTTTATTCGGATGAAGGGACCATATGGACTTCTTGACCTCTTCCTCTAAGATGGGGGATTCGAGCTGAAGACTTTCCTCTAGACTAATTAGGGTGGGAATGTCTCGAACCATTTCATCCATGCATTCTTGTGAGACATAGTCTTCATCATTATAAAAGTTTTCAAAAAAAATTCTTACCTCCATGCTAATTGCCGCTTGCCTAGTGATGACTGTGTCGTCCTCACTTTTGAGCTCCTGCATTGTGTTCCACCTTTGTCTATCTCTACATTGATTTTGAAAGAATTTTGTATTTTGATCTCCACCTTTGAGCCAGAGAACAAGTGACCGTAACCTCCATCCTTCTTCCTCATGCCTTAAGATTTTTTGCATAATTTTCTCAAGTTCTATTTCTTTGTCAAGATGCTCCCTGGTGATCTTGCTTTCCTCCATTTCTGCTTGGAAGGATTCCATACTCTTTATAATTTCTACTTTCTTTTGAGAAGGCTCTTGATAGTGGTGATTTTCCCAAGATTTGAGAGTTGTTTTAACTCTTTTGATCTTCTGTTCCCATGAGAATGCTGGAGATGCTGAGATGAAATAATGCCAAGAATTAATTGTGATGATATTCTTAACTCCTTCAAATTTGAGCCAGAGGTAGTTGTAGCAAAAAGGAAGAGGCCCCAAATTTTCCAAAGGCGGGAAAAAGAGGCAGATTGGCTTGTGATCTAAGATGTCTGAGCACAGGAGTTTGGACTCAGAAAATGTTCTGAGGAGATGAGGGGTAACCAAAAAACCGGTCTAGTCTAGCATCGATGTGACCAGGGCCAATTCATTTGTTGATCCAAGTGAAGGTACCATTCTTTGGTTTGATGTTTGAAAGACCCCGGAGCGAAATCTGGTCCTCTAGCCTTTCTCCAAAGGGATCCTTGACCTTAGTTCCACCTCTGCGTTCTTCCACGGAGATAGTAACATTGAAGTCTCCCGCTATGAAGCAAGGGAGGAGCGATTTACCTTCACATTGTTCTTCAAGGGATTTCCAGAAACTATATTTCTAAGCTTGGATAGTCGGGCCATAAATGTTCCCTATCCAGAACATTTCTTTCTTTTCTTTGTTTTCTAACTTAATAAACAACCAATTTTTATTCTCAATCGAAAAATGCATAGAAAAATTTTCACTGTCCCACCAACAGAGAAGGCCTCCAGAGGCACCGATCACATTGGTGGCTAGTCCTTCACCTTTCAGCCAATTTTTTTTAATGTTACTTGACTATCTTCAGCCATTTTTTTAGTCTCCTGGATAAGAAGGATTGAATCCGATTCCATTGATTTAAATCTTTTGATAACTTTTATTTTCTGGGAACCTCCTAATCCTCTGCAATTCCAGGAGACCAGCTTCATTATTTCTTAAGTTGTCTAAGCACCTTTTCCTTCTCCTTTTTTTCCTCTTCTGTGCTAAGAAGGTATTTGCTTGTTTGCGATTTTTTGACTAGAAAGTCTAGGTTAGACTATTTCCCTACTTATTTTTCCCTTGATTCTTCCTGTTCCCATATTGTCTTATTGGTCTTTCTTCCTTTCCTGGAGAGAGGTTCTAGCTCCTCAACGGAGATGTTTGTGGATTCCTCAGAGCATGCTTTTACCCTAGAGTGTGTGACCGATCCTTCTGAGTTGGTTGCTGCTTCCTTCCTTACCATAGGCTGTGTCATATCTTCTTCCAAGTCATTCTTCTCCTTTTGAGGCGGTACTTCTATTGGTGTTTCATGTTCTTGGTGCAGGGCTTCTTCAACATTTTCCTCTGGGGTTTCGATCTCTCGTTCTTCTGTTTGGAGAGCCTCAAACCTATTTCTAGAGGTTCTATTTGCCGGGATGTGGGGCTGCTTTGTAGCTATGTTCTTTGCGGTTTTCTTCCTGCTTACTACGTTCCATCCCTCTTCTTGTAGGCTTTCTGGATTAGATTTCTCCAATTTTTTTGGGCAAGATTTAGCAAAATGCCCATATTCATGGCAATATTTTCATTTGAAAGGGATTTGCTCATAATCCATAGTTTGCAAGTGGTTCCATCCGTTAATGGAGAGATTAATGGATTTTGGCAAGCCTTTTTCAAGATCTACCTCAACACATATTCGGGCGCATGAGAACATTGGATCTTTTGGCTCAGACTTGTCCACATATTTCCCCAATGTATTCCCTATTGCTCGAAAATCTTCATCATTCCAACAATGAAGAGGGAGATGGGGTAACTTCACCCAAACTTGAACTGCCTTAGGGATGTCTTTTTCAGGGTTGAATGAGAGATCCCATTTGTTCAGGTACATGCCTCTTGGACCCATGAAGTAAGGGCCACCTGAAGATAATATCTCGATCCTCTTTCTTTTCAAAGATGAAAGGAAAATAACCTTTCCCATAGAATATTTGTTGAACCTCACCTTGAATTAGGGTTCTCCAGTTTTTGTTGAGCCAAACATCTACCAAGCAGGGGGACGGCCATAGCCCTGTGAACAGACCAATGAGGCCTTTCTCAGAGAGGGTGACTGCTTTTCGTTTTGAGATGGTAGAAGAGAGCTTGACTTCTGGAATATCAGCACGCTTGACGAAACAAGAAGAAGGAGGTGGAAGGGAAGCAACGGTGTTGTGAAATCGGTCTTCATATGAGTCAGGGTCCAGGGGATCCATGGGTGCGAGGCCTATAACCTATAGACCACAAACCCTAGGTCGCGCAAAGGTAAGAACCCCTCACTGTTTTGAAAAATTACCTCATCAAGTATACTCCCTACTTTGAAAGAGACTATAAATTAACTAAAATCTTTTATTAACATTAAGTTATACAGATTTTACTATAGTATCAAAGACTTTTGAAACTATAATTTAAAAGACATATAAGAAAATAAAATGGTTACAACATAGCTTAAAAGAAAAATTTAAATATGTTTTTAGAAGGAATGTATTCTTTCTACGAGTTTATATTAAGATGCTAAACAATTAATTATGGTAGAACATATACAAAAATAGTATTGTTTTCGGTGTGGTTTAGCCTTAATGCAACACAAATGAATTTAATGAGTATGTGTCAACACTTCCTTTTGTGACTTAATGGTCAAATTTTATAATTGTTTAATATCATGGTTTCTTTATTTTGTATGACTAGGTGGCAATTTTGATAAACAAACATAAAAAACTTTGTTGAACTAAAAATGTTTCATTTGGGTGTAAGTCTCTAGGTTGATGAAAGAGCTTTCTCCATAACTCTTATACTAATATCATTGATGGTTTCAATGCCATCTCTTTTGCATCATCTTGGCTGATGGTTTTTATTTATACAATCTTCATCTTATCTTACTACAATGTCGTATCCTTGTATTGGGTTTCCATTCCACAGTAATACTTGTCTTGTACTTGAGTGTGTAGGTTAACCTTCTGGTTGGGTGTGGTTATGTTGTTAATAATCTCACATGCATAAAAAATTTTAGACAAAGATGGCTTATAAGGTATTGTTCATACCAAAATATTTGCAAACCCAAACGTTGGCTTTGGGGAGTGTTACCTCTTGGATCCACACACAAGTTAATTCCAAATTGTCTAAGTACAAACCCTAGGACAAATTAGAAGTGCCACCCACTATCACCTCATTGGGACACTACTTTCACTTTAGGTTTTCTCTCCTCCAATGCAAGACATGTTTCCCAAACCAACCCATGAGTACCAGCGAATGTAGAAGGAAGATTATAAGAATCTAAGAATATAACACAAACAAATATTTCTAAATTACCACTAGTGGACTGGAGAGCATGGTAATGTGCAGACCATTATTCAATAATTTGGAAGTTTAAGGGCCACATTAATTCATGGAATGGAATGCATCATGTATGTTACAATGGAGCGTAACTTATAATAAATGGAGTAAATGAGCGTTAATATTATCAAACATTATAGTGAGAGGAAAGGGGAAAAAATGAAAATGGTGCACATAGCAAATTTGACAGGAGTCCTATGGATGTGGAAGTTTATATAAGAAAGAGAAAATTCAAAATACATTGACCTTGATTGTTAAATTTAGATGATTAAGAAAGAACTTTAGATACCCTTTGCAATTGAGAAATTTAATATTTACAACAATCTTATCATCTTTATTATTGCTATAATGGTATAACCACATTTATGTTTGTTTGAGCATGTAGTGAACTCAAATATGGCCCATTGTAACAGGTAAAATCCTAAACTTAAAGATAAATACATACATGTAACGTACTGGCATATAAACAACTTACAGATAAAGGTAATGCCAAAAGTAGCTACTAAATAGTAACCGGTAAAGGTAACATGGTAATGGTCGATAGTAGTATGTAACAAGTCCATAATCCATCAACTTATAGCCTATGAGAATATTAACTGTGAAATAACTAACGTGTTTAGAAGAAAATCCTCAGTGACTAAATATTTCAAGCATATCATAGATGTGTTTTGGGAGGGGTCTTCTTATAGATATCATTTCCCTTAAGGTTCCGACAAGTGGTAATAGCCCTAAAATATGCATTTTTTTTTGGGATCCATGCATGGAGAGGGCCTCAATATAATGAAAAATACATTTCCTATCAACCAAGATCTAACACTCTTTTCCAAGACCAGTTTCGAAACAATCCAAATCTATCTATCATCATTCAAGATTCCTTTCCCAGTCAAATATGTATATGAAACAAGAATCCATTGATCTAGACTCCCACCCAACATATCCAATCATGTAGAGAATCTCTCTCATTTTGTAATTTAATTGCAACCTACGAGATTTATGCATTGTGCTAACCCTATATCACAAATATTGAAACTGTGAGGAATATTTTCATAAACCCAGGACGAAATTCTTCCAAAGTATGTCAATATTGATTGGAGTAAATGACAACAATGACTTCTGATTATGGGATTGTGGTCTAGAAAACATTGGTTTCAGAATATTTGTAAAGACTTAGGTATTCTAGTAAGTGGAGAGATGTCCCCAATGAGACTACAATGAAGTGAATATTGATCATAATATTATGAATCTATGAAGAATCTTGTCATTTGTTGTTATGTAAAAGTCGTATGTCCTTTATACTCATTTTAGGAGTATAGCAATATGAGATGGCGTTAGAATTGTTTCTCTTTTGGACACATTTCATGGTGTTGCATTGTTGGATTTTGTATGTGTTGTTCAGTGTGTGCTCCACATATCTTAGTGATGGTGCAGCAAAGAATACAATAGAGATGGAACCTTCTGTTTCTATGTATAGTTTCAATGAATAGGTTGAATGAAGGCACAAGCGACAATGATACAATCTCTTCAAATTATTTTTCCTTTTACCCATCAAAAAGATCTATAGACCAAATTGCATTTACACATTTCTTAAAACTTCCATAATTGTGAAAGAATTTCGTGTTAATATGCCCCTCTTCCAACCATATGGATCTACTTTTGATCCTCCATTCTATCTCCTTTTTATATAAAAGTTATTTTTTTATCCTCTATTGTATTTAAATCTAACAACTCTTCATCATTAGAAGACCCTATGACATTATTTTCAAAAAGAGTGGTTATGTTTTTTCTACCTTTTCTAGGAATACTTGGTTTTAATCCTTTGTCATCTTTGTGCTCCTTACAACTAACTTCTTAACTTGTTTGAGATTGGAGGAAATTGAAGCATAACTGAATCTCATCAACAAGGATCATAAGATTTCCATTTTTTGTAATAAGAAGTCTAAAATATTCCTTATCCAACCAATCATGATTAGATTTAAAAGGAAATGGAGGTTATCTATCCTCCTTTTCTAGCTGTATAAGAATAAGTATATGATAATATAAACCATTGTTTTCTACGATTAAGAATATATCTATCATCTTAGAGATGCTTATTCTTCTATGTTTTCACACAAACTAGCATCTAATTAAGGTTGAATTCCTAAAATCAATGATATCTTATGGACAACTAGGAGGGAGGCCCTTGTCACCAAACCTAACCTTTTTTGTATGTTTAGGCCATCTGTTCTCTAGCCCAAAGGTGGATTCCCTAAGGTAGGATTACTAAATTTTAACAATGGGGTACATCGTGAAAATGAAGAGTAACTTTAGAAAAACAAAGTCTTTTTTTTTGTAAAATATAATAGTCATGAAGAAATTATATACTAGTGTTTTATACAATGGGAAGATGGGGTCAACCAAGGATTGCATGGAGATTTATTTAGGAAGATTATAAAGGGACAAGGTAACAATGCACAAACCTAAATGCTCTCTAGTGGATGGGATGATTTTAGAGATCACACAAAAAGAACTTTCTAGAGAAAAAAAATCAAATGGACTCAAGGATGAAAGATACATTGAAAGGAATAAAAAGACACATGATTTCTAAACACTAAATATGCAACTTAACTACACTTCCAATTAATAAAAATCATATTAAATATAGAATCTTAATCCTTCATTACCTAAATTCCATTAACAATTATAATATACATTAACCAACCAAGCACATGAGCAACATGAAAAGTTCCCTTCAATAGAGAACTATAATCAACCATCCTACATACTAATTTAGTATCCATTGTCCATCAAGATCAATGCCTTGTTCCCTTGTCCCTTGATATTATCTCTTGCTCCCCTCCATGCTTCTACATGAATGTAATAAAATATACATTAAATATTTGTATTTTCATATAACATAATTAAGCCCCCTTAGCCCCTTAATACATGGAAATATATTTTTTCATATATGTAACATAGTTTATTCCCAATATGAATGGACATGATAGGATATTACCTACCCATTGAAACCCCCACAGATGTTTGTCATTTAGTTCGGTTGATGGAGGCATGTTCCTATTTCAAATCCCTGTCTATGAGGAGCACTACTCTACATTGATGGGTTTACTAGAGAATGTGTCATCTATGAATGTTTGGAAGCATCCCTTGAGTTTCTCCATGATGTTTCCCTTGGAAAAAAATAGGGGCCATTTAGAGGTTGTTAAGGGTTAATTAGTGGAAGCATGGATTATTTAGGGGTAACTTGTGGTCAAGTAGGGGTTGCTTAGGTGAAATTAGTGGTTAATTAAGGGTAATTAGGGGTCAATTATGAGTTTAATTAGGGGTCAATTATAGGGTAATTAGTGGTAAAGTTTAGTAGTATTTGAGAGGATGGCTATTGAGAGAATAAATGAAAAATTTATTTATGGGTGGTCCTTCTAAATCTCCTCCTAGTCATGGGAATTGAACCTTTGGAAG
>LPNX010073271.1:38632-53833 GCA_001517045.1 Pseudotsuga menziesii | reverse complement strand
GGGGGGGGGGGGGGGGGGGGGGGGTGGGTTAAATACTTCCCCCAAAGGCCTAAAAAACGTTTTGGAGACAGCTTTAGCAAGACTGTCGCAACCCAAAACTGACCCTAAAGGAGTAATTTGTTGTAGTGACATGAAACATGGTTAAAAATAGTTAATAAATCACTGCTCTAAGATGATCACTATGACTAATATAAATGGAATTGATGAATCACTTTAATGTCGGGAAGGTTACACGTTTCACTTTTTTATTCCTACGGTTAGACTTTGAAAATGGACAATCCATCAATAATTTTTTTTTAAATGAAAGACATTAAAAATAAACTAGCAATTGCCTCAAGAGGGGCAAAATGAACGTTGAGAGGAAAAATGCACAAGGAAGAAAACATAGTTTTACCAAATTCAAGGTATTAGGTTACACTAACATCATTAAAACAAAAATCAAAAATCAAAATTGAAGTATGATTTTCTTACTAACATAAGTGGCCCAAAAGCATGTTGTAAATTATTTTAAAGCCACTCTGAAATCTAACAAGGTGACGAAACTCAGAATTAGATACAAACACTCTTACAAATAGATTTGCTTTGTAAGCTAAGGTTTATTTTGTCATTATTGTTTTCACATTAAGTACCCTCTAAATGACAGATCATTGTGTTGTTTAGAGACATTGAAACATACCTACAGCCTATAAAAAGCTAAAATTTTCTAGATAAGGAAAGTGATATGATACCAAATGTTATGTACCTTAATATCATTAATTGGAAATTCAAAGCATAAATACAAAATAAAACAACATTTCAATATGAAAAGATAGAATAACCACAACAATAGATAATGGTAGTTAAGAAAATATCATAATAGAAATATATTTATTGATGAATGTAATGTTCATGTCCCTCTTCAAGGGGGAAGCGTCGAAATGAATTTGAAATCCAATTACTAAATACTTCACAATACATTTTGTTTCATTGCTTCTACTCATATATACAATCTAGTAAAGGGACTTTCAAGTAGGAAGAACCTTCTTAGATAGAAATTTCTTAGTGAACTAACTTTCAAGTAGATAGAACCTTCTAGTTAATCTTCTTACAAATATGTCTTTCACACTATACAAACTTTCTAATAGGTGGAACCTTCAAGGAAATACATTTACAAATATTATTTTCACACTATCTAGTTATTGACATTATTTAATATGCAAGAACTCAATACATAATAACCTATGTATTAAGGGAGTTAGGGTAGGACCCTGAGACAGGAATTTGATTTTGGATAGCTAAAAACTTCATACATAAAGCTTGGTAAGAGATATGTTTAAGTATATACTCTCGAAAACAACAGCCAAGGAAAAACAAGAAAAATCCTAGCTTCTCTAAAGATACTCCAACAAGTTAGAATCAAAAGTAGTAAGAACTCCATGACTTCACATAAGGTTCCTCCTCTTCTCTCCCTATTGAACAATAAAACTTAGGGCTTATCACCAAACCTAACTCCATTGCCTTGTTAGGGATCAAACCGTAGCCCTAGACTTCAAGAATGATCCAAGAAACCTTGAGAAACTTAAGACAAAGATAGATAAAGTACAAATAATAATGAACAAGATAGAGAGGTTAGCACTCCTATTACATCTCCCATTGATGTGTAAAGAAGGATAATCACAAGTGCATGATTGACTATTATAAAAACTCTCTTAGTCTTCTATTTATATGAGAGGTAAGGGAGACATATATACTAACAAGTATACCTAGTCCATTAAAAGCAACCTACAAGACACAAGGAGGTCCACAAATGTGAAATTCTCTACTCTAAGTGACTCATGTCAAGCTCCAAAGCGACAAAGATGAAAAGACAAGGTGTTAAGGCATTAGTGGTACTCCCCAAGGTTCAACGCTCCCCTTCAAGGTTCCAAATCTCTAATCCACCTCCAAGTTCATGTTCCTCCTAATGGACCACCACACCTACATGTGCAGTCTCTCAACCCAAGAATCCTTAAGCTAGATGTAAGCCTCCACCCAAGAAATCAAGAAGCTACATGTTGTTTAGGGCTCAATTCCATCCTTTGGAATGCTTAATACTCCTCAAATGCAAGGTATCATGCAAGCAAACAACCTCCATTCATGTGTTCACTACATGAAGAAGTCACCAAGCTCCATAAGTTCCCAACGCTTCAAGGAAGAATACAATACAAGCATCCATACAAGGTCTAGAAACAAAAAAATAAGATACCTCATATGTGCAATTCCATCATAGAACACCAAGGGTTAACTATGCAACCTGTACTCTACATATCATGAAACACCCCTAAACATAACATAGACAATTTTGGAACCTCAAAAACTAATATCTTCTTATTTCATTTTTAATTTACTTCATGCTGGTTCAATACTAAATTATTTAATCATTCCCATTAATGCAATACACATATCTCTCTTTATATACTTACCATAAAATTATTTAAAAATAAATTAATTTACTTTCCATTTTACACAATACTATACATATATACAAAAATTAACTTCATAAAAAATAATACCATATAAATTAAATTTACAAGATAAATTTTTTTTGAAAGTTAAAAATTGATTTGCATTTTATTTTGTATTGCGCATTACACCTTAAACTTCATATCAAAATTTTATAAACACAAATTTGAAAAACAAAGGAATGTTGATCATTCATATTAACCCAAACTAAATTTAAATATAATTAAAACAAATAGCATATATTCAATAATTCATTTTAAATAATTATATATATGAAAAATGAATACATTAATCGGTTAGGAAGAGGAAAAACTATAGACGCGCGAGAGAAAATAGTTGGTTGTAAAGACATTTTCCTTCTTTAAATTGAAAAATATTGTATATAACAAATTTATATTATAATCTTTTATGTATCTAAATATTATATTATAATAATTTATTTATTTAAAAAAAAAATTGAAGAAGGATTATTTTATTATATGAATAATTATATTTATTTTATATTTTAAATTAAATTTAAAAATATATATTAAAGTATTAAGGGTAACTTATTATTAATTTATTTGTCACATATAGAACACTCACTCGTTAGTATGTGTGATCTAATTGATGTTATATTCAGGTTATTTTGATGGTTTAGATGTTCTTCTTTTTTAAATACTACTTGTCAATTAAAAAATTATTATTAATTTTATTTTTAATTTAATTAATTATAATAATATTTAAAATTAAATTATAAATATATGTAACAAAATAAATTAAAAATTAGAAATATATATGACAAAATACTAAATAATTAAAAAAAGAAATATAGAAATATATGACAAAATACTAAATAATTAAAACAGGAAATAGTTTGACCACGTAAAATAAAAGCATGATGTGAAGTAAAGTTTTGATATAATCTTTTAATTGTTAAAAATTTATATTTGTTACTTTGTTTAGGAATTAAGTTAAGAAAGTTTTTATTTTATTTAATAAATTATAAAATTTATATTTTAAAGTAAAATAATTATTTAAAAATTAAGTAAAGTTTTAATATAATTTTTTAATGGTCAAAAATTTATATTGGTTATTTGTTTAGGAATTAAGTTAAGAAAGTTTTTATTTTTATTTTATAAAATTATAAAATTTATAATTTAAAGTAAAATAATTATTAAAAAATTAAAGTTTAATGGGTGGAATAATTGATAATAAGTAAATGAGATGAAAAGTTGTAAATAAAAGATTATAAGTTCAAATCCCCATAAATACTAGTTTATAAAAATATAATATTATAAAAGTAAATGGAAAAGATAAAATTGTTTTAATTAATAGGTTAATCAATATATTCGGTACTTGTTTTGGTTTTTTTTCAATTATGTCAAATCATATTTCAGTAACTTAAAGTATGTTGATTGTGTAATTATTATTCCATGAGTAAAAAAGAAGCTTTGGGGATGTCAAATCATATTTGAGTAACTTAAAGTATGATGATTGTGTAATTATTATTCCATGAGTTAAAAAGAAGTTTTGGGGATGTCAAATCATATTTGAGTAACTTAAAGTATGATGATTGTGTAGTTATTATACCATGAGTAAAAAAGAAGCTTTGGGGTAAGGTTGTACAAGCCTTAACATATTGTTGTAAAATAGATTGCACTAGATATGTTGCTAAATGTAATCTTCATTGTAAGTTAAAGATAATAAAAATATTAACAAACTCTTGGTGGACATAGCTCATGGTTGGGGTGAACTACGTATATTGGTGTCTCTCTTGCATTTATATCTTATGTGTGTTTATTTTTGCAAATTGCTCTTAGTTAATGCTTCCTAATCATGTCTTTTTAAGTGAATACTATTTCCTTTAAATTGTACCTAATGAATGAGATTTGGATATGTCTATGCATGTGTAAGACTTTGTACACAAGAAATACACGATTATCTTTAATGATGGTTGTTTATTAAATGTTACTCATTGTAGATATGTGATGGTATGTGGGACATGAAATATTCTCACATAATAAGCATTTGGTTAAGTATATTTTGTGAATAAACATACTTGATGGTCAAAGAGTTAAGATAATATGTAAGGTTGTGAGTATATGAAGTGGATTATGTTATTACCATTAGTAGAGTAAATAAACTAAGAGAATCTAATCCAATTTTGTTGTACTTAATTTCAAAGCAAGGAGAATTATGTTGTTGGTCTTCATAATATATATTAGTATTTTAGTGTATCAACCTAAGAACCCAACTATGCTTATGATTGTAAAGATGCACCATGATATTTTGAATAATAATCACACTCTTGGGTACATGAAAGATCTTTCAAAAATATTTTATACCCTATTTCCATGTAAATAGTAAGGTAGAATTTGGGTATATTACAAGAATAAGACTTATAAAGAAGAATATGAGATGCGAACTTGTGTGCAAAACTTCCACGAAGAAGTTGGCATATGTGCGCCAAACCCCGCAAAGTTGAATAGCGATAAGAGACACACTGATACAGACCATAACTTAAAGAAAACACAAACAAGTGGGGGATTTATTCAAGGATAATACCTTCAACAAAATGGCCACATCTCTTGAGATAGGAAGACTATATATAAGTAAGAGATGGTAGTGTTGAAGTACACTTCTAGAATCAAGGATTGAATATATTATGATTTGAATAATCTTTGTTTTCTTGGGGTATCAATGGCTCGTTGATCGCAGAAAGAATTTTATGCAATGGAGCCGAAATTTGCAGATCAACAAATGATGAACAACAATAAGAGTGTTATATAGAAGGATACTTGTATTTAGGATGTGCGAAGTAATTACTCAGTAAAAGATGCAAACCGCAAAACCTATAAGTGACTGAGTTTGGAACATTGATTAGTACAAAGACCCAAATCATGGTCATTATCACACATCAAAGTTTTAGCAATTGATTGTATTGACACATATATCCATAGGAAAAACACAGGTCAGAAGAGTGACAACAGTTGCAGTTCTTTGTTATACATTCTTTTATATTCAAGGGAGGTTGGACATGGCAAGGATAAGGAAGTCAGAGATTCCTTCCAATAGATGTTGGTAAAACTTCTCAGGGAGGCAGGATGGGGCAAGAAACATGGAGGTGCAGCTTCCTTCCAGTCGCAGCTCGTAAAACAAACTAGAGAGTTGTAGTCCCCCTCCAATTGAAGTGAGTAAATATAATTAGGGGCTTGGATCCTCCTTCCACTTGATTTTAGTAAATATAATTAGGTTCTTGGAGCCTCCTTCCTATTGGAGTTGGTAAATATAATTTTGGAGTGGATGCTTCCATTCAGTGAGAGATAAAGAAACTATTGGAGGTTGCATTTATCCACAATTTGGTGCTTTGTTGCTACAAGTTGTAGTTTGTATAGTTAGATGGACATATGCTCAGGTTGGTTCTTGAAGATCATGAGTTGATGCTCGCGTAGATCGAAGTCGTTGCAGGTTGGTGCTTGTAATGGACATATTGTACTGGTGGATTAGGTTGATACCTGAAATGAGTTGGTTGTCATGTTTGGAGATTGAATTCTCCCACTGTTGTAATAATTAATTATATTTATAGATATACATATAATTGTTCTTGAGTCCTTGTGCGCAATTGTTCTTTTTTTACGAAAAATTTTAAGTGAAAATTGTTTATTTATGAAATAATTTGATATTTGCACCTATACTGATTCACACCCCGCCTCATCTCAATATAATTTAAATCCAACACAATTTCACCTGGGAGCATATCAAAGCCAGGTTTAGATAGATCTGTCCTACTACAATATACATAGTGCAAAATTTCCATGAATCAATATAGAAAGATATAGGTGGGTACATGTTTGTATTCTGGGAAATTACTGGATTGAGGGCGCATTGTTCTCTCGAACTTTCTTCTAGAAGAGCATACTATTCCTTGTAGAAACAAAGCTTATTCCTTAGAGGACTTCTATCTCCTCTTGTAATCACATGGTCTCTTTCATCTTCTTCACAATTTATTGATATATTTCTTAGAGTATCAATATTATGATTGTATAGGCCCTAATCTTGATAATGGGTTTTCTCATTAACATCCTCTTTCATATTATTCATTCTTATGGTGAATACAACATATAACCCAGGATACTACCTAGGGTAGGTTTATGCAGAGAAATTACCCACTATTAGATGAATTTGGTATTCTTCAATATGTAAAATTTCTTTAAAAATGGATTTATTTTTCATTGTATATTACTCAAAAGACATGGTAAATATATATCAAGATCATCTCTTCATATTAATATAATAAACTAGGTAATTTAGTATAATTAGTTAATCAGTTGCAAAAGTCATAGTTTGCAGACGGTGTGTGTTGCATTCTTCAAAATGGGATCCTACAAGATTCAGTTGTTAGGATTAGGGAGCGATAGTGTCACATACCCCAATTTCGCAAAAAAAAAATTATATTATATGAGGAACAATATGTTAAATTTTATGCTAAGTTGTAATTGATGACTCAGTGGGGTCAAGGATATTTAATGTAAATTATGAATATTTTATTTTAAATAAATAAATGAGGAGACAACAGCTTAGGAGAGTTGTTAAAAGAGTGTTTACTGGTCAAATTGGTGGAGGAGACTGGGTGGAGAGCAAACTGACATGTGGCAACATCCTCAACCCACTTCTAACTATTGCAGGTGGCAACCTCCCTACATTTGTGGTCACGATTCCCCAATAAATTGGAATCAGAGCAGGTGGCTCAATTAATGAAAACTGACCCAAAAGACCTAGGCAATCTTTATAAAAATTCCCATTGAAGAGAGTTGAGGCTGCTCATTCTAGAGAAGTGATCATTTATGCTGAATGAATGTACTTCATAGCAATTCAATGGAAGGGAAATTTGGAAGTGTTTGAGGGGATAATTGCTGATTGATTTAGCGCAGCTTTTAAGCTGAAGATCATACTGCTGAGAGCAGAGTATTTTACTGAGGTATTGAACTAGTCAGTTGACAGAGGGTTCTACAGTTTGCATTCTCCACCCAGTTCTCAACCAAGAAGACCAGGAACAGGCTCGGGGGTCCTGAGGAAGCGTTGTTTGAGCGCTCTCCAGGATTTTGGTAGGGAAGAACGACCTCCTAAAGCTGTTGTCGTCTACCCTCAGCAGGTTCTATGTTATTTTATTTTACTATGTTAGTTAAATAAATCTTAGTTTAACTGTTATAGAATGATAACAATTCAGTTTGTGAAATGTTAGATTAGTATTGTTATTAAATTGTTATAGAAATGAAATGGATTTAGAGAATAATGTGTTAGAATGAAAATAAATTTCTAAACTGTGTTTTTCCACACCTGGAAACCAAGTCGTACTCTAGCACAGATAGAATGCTTAAGTAGATAAGAGAATGAAAATAGTAGGTATGATTATGTATCTGTAAATAACTGAGTAAATTATTTCAATGTTTAAAATATTATGAAGGAAAAACAGTGTTATGATTTATTTGTGTTTATTGTTTTTACTTAGTATAACTAAATAAAAATGTAGAAAAGAAACAATAAACTACATTAGAGTTACTGTAATAGTATACAATTAAGTATATAAACAAGCTATTAACCACACAGTTTATCTTTTAAAAATAACAACTAAATCTTAAACTATTACTTAATATAAACCAGATTAGGGTTATGTTATAAACCCTTAATCTATAAAAAGTAAACAGAGTTATAGAGTTTACCTTCTATCCTTTAGAGAACTCGGAATAAATTCTACGTTACAGAATAGTAAATAAAAACAAATGTAAGAATAAACAATAAATAATATAAAACTAAGAATTTACATATTTAGAAACTATTTTATATTTACTAGACAAACTTATAACCCGTGAAGGAAAAACCTCACGGTTGAAACCCTAACAATTGATTTATCTATTATAAATTAATTTATTTAAAGTTTTAATCCATTTACATTAATAATTATATAAATAAACTTTACAAGAAGATTACAGCATATACCTTAGACTGTTTACAGTCTTTCTTAAGACAAATATCTTTTATAAACAAGCAAGATAAGTATAGTTAACAAGTTAATATACCACCACACATCTCTAATAGCCAAACCGAAGTAATAAGAAGCAGAGCCTAAGTAATAATTAATTAAAGAGCATATTTAGACAAGGGTTTCATTTCCATTAAATCCTAGCTATTATATTATGGACAAGTAAGTATAAGATTATAAATTTTACATTACGACTGATCTACAGTCCTCACATTAACAATAATTACTTACCAAAGATATCTTAAATAGTAATTTTCTTCACTGACTATTGAAGAAGGAAAAACCCTAATTACACAAAATCATAATTTACAAGATTACAAAACCATTGCAAAAATGAGACAGAGTTGAAGTTAAAAATCCTTCTTTAAAACCAAATGTATTACATTGTCAGGTCGTAAGGCTAAAAACTTAACCAAAATACATCACACAACTCAAGGCCGGTATTACCCAACATCGTAGCAAGGGTTTGTAAATAAAAACTGGAAAACAACCTATTAAAACCTCCTATCTAACAAAGAGACCGAACAGGCTTCCAAGCACTGAGTTTCTCCTTCAACAAGCCCTCAATACAAGTAGGGAAAACCCATTTTGAACTCAAGGCTTACCAGTTAGGGCCACAATCCACTGAAGTCGGTCATCATTTTTCTTCCACTGAAGCTTGGAACTGTCACGGGTTCCTGTACAAGCATATTACCGAGAATTAGTTCAAGGCTCAGTTTAAAAACATAAGAACCCTAACTGTGTTAATAATTTGACAGAGAGTCTCCATAACAAAAACCAGGTTATCTTACCTGGAAGTAGAAGAGTTGTCGAGCAACAAAGAGAATGTCGCTAGTTTCGCAATGTACACACATGAGTTTCCAAACCCAATGCCAACCGTGGAGTAAAAACACTGAAAAATAAGCTTAAGCTTCACAAAGTTGTGACAGGCCACGAGAAGAACAGGACTGAGCTATGGACAAGCCGAGAGCCAAACACAAAAACCAGTAAACACTCGCGCTGTAAGGTTCACAACCACGAAGATTTGCAATAAAAGACTGAGTTTTGGAAACTAAAACAACATCAAACAAAAGCTTTGGAGCAAGCAAGTAGAGGAACAACATCTCATTGGCGGTTATGGAAACTACACAGAGCAGCCCGTAGGCCAGTGAAAACTTCAGAGGCAAATGACAAAGCTAATAGGGTTTCCAAGTCTTTTAAATCGCTAATGCATGGACAGGAGGTGACCACATGCCCACCAATTCTTTTAACCATGCAAGGGTCGATTCCATAGTCCATCTGCGTTCAATGATCAAATTATTGTTGCAATAATCAATAAACAATTTTGCAATAAACTATTGAAATGGATATAAACATTCATATATGGAAACATAAACTTTATTCAATAGTATTGAGGCATGTGATATATGATTAACAATGATTCCTTATCATTGACCATAGAGTAGGGTCATGAAAACCAAGCCATGGTAATATCCCAAGGTCGACCATAGCATCAACTATTCCAATAACAATTCATTTGATACCATGCAAAATGACTTAAAATATTTACATATATTGAAGCTTAAACGATATTATTTTGCAATCGATGTTTTAAAGATGGTAGAATTGCTAGTAACTATCATATGTCATTTGACTATAGAGTAAAAGCGTTTTTAAAAATGACAATAAACAATGTCAAGGATCAACCTTAGTGTAACCCTTTACAAGTAATGTTTTGTATAATCGACTTGCTAATGACTATAATAATGAACCTTATTATCAGTTACAAAATCAATAGCGCGTAAGTGGTTCTAATTGAATATAGGAGTTTTTGTTTTAATGTCTCATTGATATAGAACTTAGAACAAAAGTTCTAGGTAGCAAAATATACCATAATAGTTAGAATACACTACAACTTATTTTGAGTGAGGCATTTTGGTAATAATAATTTTTCTATGGTATAAACCATGCACAAGGGTTATACATTATAGGAATAACAATAATAATGCGCTTACCTATGATTTAAAATTTATAAAAATGGTGGTAGAAAGTATTCTATTTCTAAGATGTTGTATTTAGTTATAAGAACCTAATTTACAATGTTATGGAAATTTCCAGATAGAAGATTTCTACAGGATGCAAGTAACATTGATATTGGCACATTATAAAGTAAGGTGGTATTGTACATAGATACAATAATTCATGCAGCAAGCAATGATTCAAGTACTAAAGTTCATAACTTGAGGATTAGTAATTTCACATACAAGCTACAGGTTGATAAATTCCATGACTAGTAAGATAGAGGCGAAGTAGAAAACTTGTACTCTATTGGAAATCTTACCTTCAAATTTGAAAGAAATACTTTCATGAATAAAAGATGGTTACTTTACCTCATCAGAGCTTGCTTTTAAATAGTCAGTTATTTACTAGCATTTTAACATGCAACTTATATACTTCTTGCTACTTTATGAATTAAACTCCTACTTGATCGATCGTTACCTGTCAAACCTGTGAGAACCAGCAGTCCATATGCGTTAGCATAAATGCTAAGTAAGCCCAAGTTTTCAAAGATTGATTTCACCTACTTGCCAAAAAGTAAACTTATTAGTAAAACTGAAAGAAATTTGAATGCAGGTCAATCTTATATACATTACAAAAATGGAAGCTGTATTAGTTATCGTAACATGAAAATGATTAATACTAAATGTTAGACTATTTCATTTTCCACTAACCGCTAGCAGTTAGTAAACTGTGTATTCAGACACTTTATGTTATCTTAAAATTTTTAAATTTTTATGAAATTTTGGGGTTATGACATGTCACGTCCCCATGCCTCCGACCGGCGAAGAGGACACGACACAGGCTTCAACCCCCGGGCTGGGAACCCATGAAGATGAAAAATTCACAAAAGTTGCTAAAACAGAATGCCTAACAAATTTGAACTAAAATATGCACACAGGATTATTCATCATGCACAGATGCAATTTAATCCTCATTCACAGTGGAAACCAACAGCATTCATACATGCATGTATTCATTTAACATGTTCATCAATTCCATTAACAGAAATTAAGATTGCAGAGGTAAAATGGAGAAAATCACTTATCTTATGATGAAGTCGAGCCGCAACCCACTACGTCGCTGCAACGTTCCACCCAACCATAGGCTAGCGTTCTCCTTAATCTCTCAGCAGCACTACCACCCCCGAGCTGGGCATGATTCTCCAAGGAAAAAGGGAACTAGCAGGCTTACACATAGCCAGGGATATACAAAACACAGCCAAGCCAACACAGTTGGGTTTATCAGGCTATTAAGGAGCTAGAGAAGGCAAATTGCTAGGCTGGTGAGCTCATTACAGAGGTAAGAACACCTACACCAGAACTAGCCTAACCTCTAAAACACCCAAACACACCCAACACAAGGAATCAGTCCCTTCTCTGCTACACAGTCCCTTAGGCCCTGCATTTCCTTCCAGTGCTATTCAGGGGTGATGGAGAAGAAGGCAAACCCTCTAGCTCTGTCTATGTGGTTTCCAGCCACCAGGTTTATCAAGCAAATCTAAGCCAACATCTCTGCTCCTCTCACAGTCCGAAGACCAACCATTGCACTCCGACAATTCATTTAACTGCCACAGCTTAAACAGGGAAAAACGAATCTCAAGTGACATACAACAAATTCCCAAACGCAGCAGCAACACACTTACAGCAGGGGAAAATCAATAGTCCATTCAAGGCAATTGAGCCACGAGAGGACTCACACAGATCACGCTGGAAACGAATTTACAAACTCTCGGCCTGGGTGTGAGTAACAATCAATGTAGAACCCACAATTCGACCCATGGGGAAAGGATTCAGCCACATCATTCACAAATCCATGGAGGAAACGGCGTGGGTAAAAAAACTAGGAAGATTCCTATGCGTGGAAAGAAATAACGGACTGGCAATGGTGGAAAATGAACAGAGCACAGAGAGGACGCGAAATTGGGCGTGCGTGAGTGTTCAACAAACTCATGGAGCCAAGAAAAATGTCTGCGTGAGACCAAAAACGCCAAGAGCCTATGCGTGAGGAGAAAAAAAAAAGACAAAATCGTGGGGAGAGTAGAATTTCCTGCGTGAGTGAAGAGTGTATGAAGGCTTCCCCTTGCCATTCCGAAGTCAACTGCTGGGTGGAGTGTGCGTGGAGGCATGGACTGACAGTCCTGCCACCCCACTCCCAAAACAATTAACTGCCATAACTTTTCCCAGCTACCAGCAGAAATTATTAAATGGAGGTAGTTGGAATAAAACAAAAGAAGATGACACATGGGTTTTTCCCCCTTTTGGCTCAAGGTTTGACAAATCCCCCCCTACATCCTTATCCTTGGGAAAATCATGCCCCATTCAATTTAGTTGCCGTGACCGTAGATGGTTGTGTTCATTTTAATTATAGATGCATATTTACATGATGACCAACATAATATATGCCGCATGCCCCGATATACCATCGGTGACAAATTTAAATCCAAGACATAGCATAACCAATCAATGGTGGGGCCTTGGCCTTTAACTCCACACCATGATCATTTACAATATACACATCATATACATCTAATGTAACGGGGTCAAAACCGGGGCATTACATTCCCCTCCCCCTTCAATAGCACTGTCCTCAGTGCTTTACAAAATTTGAATAAAATGCTACACTGGTATCGCCTCAGTGTTCCGCAAAATTGAACAAAAATGGATGTGCCAATCGCATGGCATCCTCCAGCTCCCATGTAGCCTCTTCAGGTCCGTAGTGCTCCCATTGCACCTTTACCTGACCTATGGCTCGGTTCCGGAGCATTGTGACCTTCTTGTTGAGGATGCGCATTGGATCGATTCGGAACTCTCCCTCAGGTTCCACCTGAATCACATCCCAATTTATCACATGGTTAGGATCATGTACATATATTTTAAGCAAAGAAACATGAAAAACATTATGAGCTCTAATGCTAGCAGGCAATGCAAGTCTATATGCAACTGGCCCTATTCTTTCAAGCACTTCAAACGGCCCACAGTATCTCGGCGACAACTTGGCACAACTTCCAAGTTTCAAGGAAATCTTCCTTGCCCTCACTCTGAGGTAGACATGATCCCCAACACTGAACTCCCTGTTCACCCTATGCTTATCTGCATAGCTTTTCTGTCGATCCTGTGCTGCTTTCAGCTTCTGCCTAATCTTTGCAACCTCTTGCTCCATTTCCTTGAGCAATTCCGGTCCAAGCACAATCCGGTTCACTGGATTATCCCAAGTCACTGGTGTTCTACACCTTCTTCCATACAAATCTTCATACGGACTCATCCCCAATGATGCTTGCTGTCCATTGTTATAAGCAAACTCTACCAAGTGCAAGTAATATTCCCACTTGGTTGGTTTGTCCATCACATACATGCGAAGCATATCTTCAAGCACCTGATTAACTCTCTCTGTCTGACCATCTGTCTGTGGATGGTATGCAGTGCTGAAGTTTAGCTTTGTACTCAAATCTGCAAACAACCCCTTCCAAAAGTTGGAAGTAAACTTGACATCTCTTTCAGAGACTATTGCCTTCGGTAATCCATGCAAATTAAAAATCTCCTTCATGAAGATCTTTGCGATGTCACCAGCCTCATATGTAGACTTCACTGGTATAAAATGTGCTACCTTAGTCAACTTGTCTACCACAACCATGATGGAATCATGTTGTCTCCAAGTCATTGGAAATCCTGTAATAAAATCCATGGAAATAACTTCCCATTTCCATTCTGGAACTGGAAAAGGCTGCAACAAACCTACTGGATGTTGATGCTCGACCTTTACCTGTTGGCATTTCATACACCTTGAAATGTGTTCAGCTATGTCCTTTTTCATACCTGGCCAAAAGTACTGCTTTCTGTCTGTAGCAATTGTCTTTTGATATCCTCGGTGACCAGAATACGGAGCTTGATGGATTTCATCCATAACAACTCTCCTCAAATCTGCTACATTTGGAATATAAACTCTACCTTTAAACGTGAGAAGTCCATCTTCTTCCAATTTATATCCCTCATACCTCTTCTCAAGACTTTGCTGTTGCAATTTGCCTTTTACTTGCTCATACAATTCATCTTCGGCAACATGATTAACAATCTGCTGTCTCAAATCTGAGTGGCAAATACTAAGAGATGCCACATGCATTTCTTGCACTTTCCTGCTGAGCGCATCAGCTACCTTATTCTCTTTTCCCTTTATGTGCTTGATTTCAAAATCAAACTCACATAAAAATTCCAGCCATCTTGCTTGCCGAGCATTCAGCGTAGGCTGATCAAACAGATACTTTAGACCACAATGGTCTGTTCTGAGCTCAAATCTCCTACCCATCAAGTAATGTCTCCACATCTTGAGAGCATGTACTATGGCTGCAAGCTCTAGATCATGAGTGGCATAGTTCTTCTCATGCTCCTTCAACTTTCTTGACTCATAACATATCACGTGGTTTTCCTGCATAAGGACTCCTCCAAGCCCTTGTCTGCATGCATCGGTACATGCCACAAAGTCTTTGTCTGGATCCGCAACTTTCAATACTGGTGCACTGGTGAGAAGATTCTTTAATTGCTGGAAGCTTTCTTCACACCTCAATGTCCATTCGAACATCATCCTCTTCTTTTGCAAAGAAGTGATAGTATGTGCAACTTTGGAGAATCCCTCAATGAATCTCCTATAGTATCCTGCAAGTCACA
>LPNX010073271.1:1642-38294 GCA_001517045.1 Pseudotsuga menziesii | reverse complement strand
CAAGTCAATCTTGGAAAATACCCTTGCTCCTCTCATTTGATCAAAGAGGTCATCAATCCTAGGCAAAGGATACTTATTCTTCACAGTAACCTTGTTCAAATGCCTGTAGTCAATACACAACCTGAGTGTTCCATCTTTCTTCTTCACAAACAGAACTGGTGCTCCCCAAGGAGATACACTCGGCCGAATATACTTCTTTTCCAACAACTCTTGCAGTTGCATTTTCAGCTCTAGCATCTCCGGTATACTCATCTTGTAGGGTGCCTTGGATACTGGTGCCGCTCCTGGCACAAGTTCAATTGTGAAATCAATGTCCCTCTTTGGAGGAAGCCTGGGAATCTCATCAGGAAACACATCCCTGAATTCCTGTAACACCTGATAGTCTTCCAACCTAGGAGTTTCATCTCTCGTTTCCTCCAAAATCTGAGCTGCATACAACTGGAAACCCTTCCTACAAAACTTCTTTAACTGCATAGCTGAAACTTGTCGTACTGAAATCACCTTTGGAATACCTTTCACAACTACTAGGTTCCCTTCTTCATTCATGCATTCAAAAGTCTTATTGTAACAATCAAGCTTCACCCTGTGGGATTCTAACCAATCCATTCCAATGAGAACATCATAGGAACCAAGTGGTAGAACGTTCAGATCTACACAAGTGACCAATCCATTCATGACCAATGGACATTTCTCTACCGCTTCACTGACCTTTCTCTTAGTTCTAGTGGCTAGCTGGACTAACCAAGACTTCCTATGCTTCACTTTCTTAAAAGCGCAAATATCCACTACTCTAGGAGTAATGTAACTGTGCGTTGAACCAGGGTCAATCAAAATAGAAACAGATTGCTCAACAATCTTACCTGCTACTTCAACCACAGCTGACTAGTGATCTGCTTGGCGATCCTCCAGTGCTGCATAAATCCTAGGGACTGCCCTTGCTACTTGACCCACTGTTTCTGCTTCTTGAACATTATAAGCTGGTCTTGCACTCTCATTCTCGAGTGGACAATTTTTGCGCATGTGGGGTCCTCCACATTTCCAACATTGAAGTGGCCCTCTATTCTGTTGTGGATCTTTAGGATTTTCTCCTGTCACTCCAACCGGCTTACTCGTAGCTTGGGATGGCTGCTTTTGCTGATTCCTGAAATTAGATGGCTTGAAACCTTTCTTTCTTTGGTCAAACTTCTCATTCTTCTTGTCCTTCCATGCCTTATGGTAATCAAGTTTACCTTTGCTTTGCTCATAGCAATACGTAGCCTTCCTTATTGCTTCTTCAAGAGTTCTAGGCTCATAAAACTCAATTCTATCTTTGTAAGACTGAGGTAATCCACTCAAAAAATGCTGGACCTTCACTTTTTCATCTCTGATGTACCGGACATACCTCAACAGCTCCAAAAACTTATTAGCATACTCTTCCATGGTTTGCTGTCCCAATCTTAGCTCATGGAACTCCTTAATCTTGTCATCATAATACCTATCAGATAGGTATTTCTGCTTGAAATACTTCTTGAACTGTTTCCACTTCAGTCTCCTTTCACTGATCCTCTTCACTTGCTTGAAGTGTTCCCACCAAATGGATGCTCTTCCATTCAGATTGAATATGGCAACTCTTGCCTTCATGTTTCATAAATAATCATGCACTTGAAAGTACTTTTTAATACCAAGAAGCCAAGCTTCAGCCTCTTGTCCAGTCTTTACTTCACCATCAAACATAGGAGGTTTAGCTTTCTTAAATTCATCACGAGAGCGATCCCTATGGTGTCTCTTCCTTTTTCTTTTATGAGAAGAAGAACTTGAATCCCCGCTGGATTCTTCAGAATCAGATGTTCCACTAGAAGTTCTTCTCCTTCTCCTAGTACTGCTCTTACTGCCTTCTGGTCTTGCTGTACCTCGGCCAGAGTCTATCTTTCTCTGCAAGTCTGTCAAACTCTGCAACATTGCAGCATTCAACTGATGCTGCTCTTCCTGGGCTTTAATCAAGCTTCTCATAGTGGCTGCAACATCTGACGGTGTCTCTTGGAATCTCCTTCCATTAGACTCAATGTCATCATTTCTATTTTGGGCATTTTCTCCCATGGCATCTTCTGCTCTCTTGTAAGAATCTTGAGCATCATACCCATCCTGGGTTCTCATACTGAACCACCCCTTACTTATCAAACCGCACTACCTGGAATACTGCCCTGGAGGGTAACTTATGATTCTGCAAACATGTTAATAACACAAATGTTAGATGCATACATTGATACAAATCAACATTACTTACCTTCTCTTGGAATAATCATAAAATAACAAATTTGCCCAACATAGAATTTTCTTCCTCAAGGAATGACTGTCTGAAGGGGGCGACGGGGGTCAAGGGCACCGCCCTTGTTTTTTTTTTTTTGTAAAACATTGGTTTTCGCGCAATCTGGCGCATAAGATTACTGCCTCTTTTCTCATTTTCAGCCCTGAAATTTCACTGAGAAACAGTCCAAAAATCCCTTTGAAACAGTTGAAATCGGCTAAGAAATCTCATGGAAAACTCAAAATTTTCCTTTCCTTCACATCGGAAGTCGGATGTCTTTGGCTTTTGCAACGGCGGAATGGAAACGGCTTTCTCTTCCACAATGGCGGACGTCGGAGGCATTCTCTCTTCCGCAACGGTGGATGTCGGAAGCATTCTCTCTTCCGCAATGTCGGACGGACGTCGGAAGCATTCTTTCTTCCGCAACGTCAGACGTTGGAAGCATTCTCTCTTCCACAATGGCAGACGTCGGAAGCATTCTCTCTTCCACAACGTCGAACGTCGGAAGCATTCTTTCTTCCACAACGTCGGACATTGGAAGCATTCTTTCTTCCGCAACGTCGGACCACTTTCCCTTCCGATTGGCGAAAGTTCACTTCGCGGATTCTTCCACAATGGTGGCTCGCAAAACCTTAAATTCTTCCGATTTGGCACTTAGAACAATTTTAACGTCGGGCGTCGATGGCCTTTCACATCGGAAGCCAGATGGCTTTGGCTTCCGCAACGGCGGACGCTTGGACCCTTTCTTCTTCCGATTGCTCCAACACTTAGACAAATTTTCAAAATTCGTCTTTCTTTCTTCTTCCCACCGAATGTAGCTCCAGTCAACGGTGGGACAACTTTCACGTCGGATGCAGAATCGCTTCATTGTCCACAACGGCGGATGGGGAAATCATTGTTTCTCCCACAATGGCTGAGGTTAACTCCGCAAACCCTTCCACAACAGCGGACGTCTTTTCTCATCGGAAGACTTGTTCCTTTACTTCCGCAACGGCGGAACAAAACCCGAACTTCTTTCGCAATGGTTGGATGGGAAACTTCACCCATTCGTCTGCAATGGTGGACGTCCATTCTACTAGTCCTTCCGCAACAGCGGAAGTCAGTTCCACTAGTGGTCCGACCGCTCAACCCTTAGACCATTTTCTGAATTCGTTTTCCCACTGCTGTTCTGCTAGACATAGAGGGTAATTCTGCCCTCTATCAGCGGCTCTTTCTTGGCCCATAGAGGCCCATTGCTGCAACCCAGAGCTCTGATACCATGCTGTCACGTCCCCATGCCTCCGACCGGCGAAGAGGACGCGACACAGGCTTCAACCCCTGGGCTGGGAGCCCATGAAGATGAAAAATTCACAAAAGTTGCTAAAACAGAATGCCTAACAAATTTGAACTAAAATATGCACACAGGATTATTCATCATGCACAGATGCAATTTAATCCTCATTCACAGTGGAAACCAACAGCATTCATACATGCATGTATTCATTTAACATGTTCATCAATTCCATTAACAGAAATTAAGATTGCAGAGGTAAAATGGAGAAAATCACTTATCTTATGATGAACTCGAGCTGCAACCCGCTACGTCACTGCAACGTTCCACCCAACCATAGGCCAGCGTGCTCCTTAATCTCTCAGCAGCACTACCACCCCCGAGCTGGGCATGATTCTCCAAGGAATAAGGGAACTAGCAGGCTTACACATAGCCAGGGATATACAAAACAAAGCCAAGCCAACACAGTTGGGTTTATCAGGCTATTAAGGAGCTAGAGAAGGCAAATTGCTAGGCTGGTGAGCTCATTACAGAGCTAAGAACACCTACACCAGAACTAGCCTGACCTCTAAAACACCCAAACACTCCCAACACAAGGAATCAGTCCCTTCTCTGCTACACAGTCCCTTAGGCCCTGCATTCCCTTCCAGTGCTATTCAGGGGTGATGGAGAAGAAGGCCAACCCTCTAGCTCTGTCTGTGTGGTTTCCAGCCACCAGGTTTATCAAGCAAATCTAAGCCAACATCTCTGCTCCTCTCACAGTTCGAAGACCAACCATTGCACTCCGACAATTCATTTAACTGCCACAACTTAAACAGGGAAAAACGAATCTCAAGTGACATACAACAAATTCCCAAACGCAGCAGCAACACACTTACAGCAGGGGAAAATCAATAGTCCGTTCAAGGCAATTGAGCCATGGGAGGACTCACACAAATCACGCTGGAAACGAATTTACAAACTCCCGGCCTGGGTGTGAGTAACAATCAATGCAGAACCCATAATTCGACCCATGGGGAAAGGATTCAGCCACATCATTCACAAATCCGTGGAGGAAACGGCGTGGGTAAAAAAACCAGGAAGATTCCTATGCGTGGAAAGAAATAACGGACTGGAAATGGTGGAAAATGAACAGAGCACAGAGAGGACGCGAAATTGGGCGTGTGTGAGTGTTCAGCAAACTCGTGGAGCCAAGAAAATGTCTGCGTGAGACCAAAAACGCCAAGAGCCTGTGCGTGAGGAGAAAAAAAAATAGACAAAATCGTGGGGAGAGTAGAATTTCCTACGTGAGTGAAGAGTGCGTGAAGGCTTCCCCTTTCCATTCCGAAGTCAACTGCTAGGTGGAGTGTATGTGGAGGCATGGACTAACAGTCCTACCACCCCACTCCCAAAACAATTAACTGCCATAACTTTTCCCAGTTGCCAGCAGAAATTATTAAATGGAGATAGTTGGAATAAAACAAAAGAAGATGACGCATGGGTTTTTCCCCCTTTTGGCTCAAGGTTTGACAAATCCCCCCCTACATCCTTATCCTTGGGAAAATCATGCCCCATTCGATTTAGTTGCCGCGACCGTAGCTGGTTGTGTTCATTTTAATTATAGATGCATATTTACATGATGACCAACATAATATATGCCGCATGCCCCGATATACCATCGGTGACAAATTTAAATCCAAGACATAGCATAACCAATCAATGGTGGGGCCTTGGCCTTTAAATCCACACCATGATCATTTACAATATACACATCATATACATCTAATGTAACGGGGTCAAAACCGGGGCATTACATGACATGTGGTATTAGAGCCAGGTTCAATCACTAGGCCTTGATGAAGCTCAACTTGCTTATATGAAATAGTGTATTAAATCATTTTGCTGATGTTGTTTTCTTTTAATGTTATTCAACAAAGAAATTTGTTTCTGAGTTTAACAACAGGTATGGAAAGACTAGAGGAATATGCAGAAGAGGAATCTCCCTTTACTGAACAAGAAAACTTACAAAGAGGCCCTATACAAGAAGACATAACCACTAATTGCTCAGAACTTTTACAAACAGTAAAACTCTTAAAATTTGAAATGGAATCTGTTAAAAAAAAATGAAAGAATTCTGAGAGCTCAAGAAGAGCTGAATCGGATCCTAACAGAAAGATTTCAAACTGAGGGAAGGGGTAAAAGAGTTGATTCAGAATATATAAGTCACCAACATAAATATAAAAAGATTAAACAGACTAAAAATGAAAGCAGCTCATCTTCAGAAGTATTTGGTGATCAACATAATTTTCATTCCACTAGTGATAGTAATGACGACAACCATTATACTAACAAGAGAAAATATAAACCTTATGAGGAAATTTCTAGGGAGTTTAAAAAGATCAAACCACCAACATTCAATGGGGAAATTGAAAAGGGTGAGGAAGCGGAATCCTGGTTATCTAGGATGAAGAAGTACTTCCAGATTTATAACTATTCTATTCAATTAAAGACTAGAATGACTATCTATAATCTTTAAGGGAAAGCTGATATATGGTGGCAAGATTTAAAGAGAGTGAAAGGAATAAAAGAAAAGAACATAAATTGGAGTACTTTCAAGAAGTACTTAAAAATTAAATTTTTATCTGAGCAGTACTATGAAGAAAGAGAAAAATAATTCTATGAGCTTAAACTAGGTACAATGACTATGAAAGATTTAAACAACAAGTCTTTAAGTCTGCTTAGGTATGTGCCATACCTTGTAGATGAAAAACCAAAGGTACAACGGTTCATCATCTGTTTACCTTATCACATAAAGGATAGGATTGAATATGACTATCCAAAAACTCTAGAAGAAGCTATGAGAAAAGCCAATTTCTGTTATGAACAGAACCGGAAAAAGGAGAGCATGGCCAATTGGAAGGCCAAAAAGAATAATAATAATTATGATCAAAAGAAGGAGTTTGTGACCAGTCAGAATTCTAAAAATAATAAGGCCAAAAACTTTCCTAACAAGAATTTCCAAGGGAATAAGAATAATTCACCGAACAATCAGAACAATCAAAAGGGTAAAGAGTCTGCTAATACTCATGGTAATTACACTAAAAACTTTGAATGAAAAGAACCCATAAAGTGCTGGGAGTGTAATGGCCCACATTATGCCTCAGTCTGTCCTAATCGGAAAAAGACTGTCAATAATATCCATACAATACAGGAGGAGATGATTGTTGGATATTTAGCAAGGAGTATGCCCAGGATCAATGCAGCCTTGGAGAATCGACAGGCAGATAAACCAAACCAAACCCATATAGCTAAACCATACCCCAATTTTGCAAAAAACAATTTTATATTATTTGAGGAACAATATGTTAAATTTTATGCTAAGTTGTAATTGATGACCTAGTGGGGTATATTTAATGTAAATTCTGAATATTTTATTTTAAATAAATAAATGAGGAGACAACAACTCAGGAGAGCTATTAAAAGAGTGTTTACTGGTAAAATTGGTGGAGGAGACTGGGTGGAGAGCAAAATGACATGTGGCAGCATCCTCAAACCACTTCTAACTATTGCAGGTGGCAACCTCCCTACATTTGTGGTCATGATTCCCCAAGAAAGTGGAATTAGAGCAGGTGGCTCAATTAATGAAAACTAACCCAAAAGACCTAGGCAATCTTTATAAAAATTTCCATTGAAGAGAGCCGAGGCTGCTCATTCTAGAGAAGTGATCATTCAGGTTGAATAAATGTACTTCAAAGAAATTCAATGGAAGGGAAATTTGGAAAGTGTTTGAGGGGATAACTGCTGATTGATCTAGTGCAAATTTTAAGCTGAAGATCATACTGCTGAGAGCAAAGTATTTTACTGAGGTATTGAACTAGTCAATTGACAGAGGGTTCTATAGTTTGCATTCTCCACCCAGTTCTCAGCCAAGAAGACTAGTAATAGGCTTGGGGGTCCTGAGGAAGCGTTGTTTGAGCACTCTCAAGGAGTTTGGTAGGGAAGAACGACCTCCTAAAGCTGTTGTCGTCTGTCCTCAACAGGTTCTATGTTATTTTATTTTACTAGGTTAGTTAAATAAATCTTACTTTAACTGCTATAGAATGATAACAGTCCAGTTTGTGAAATGTTAGATTAGTATTCTTATTATATTGTTATAGAAATGAAATGGATTTAGAGAATAATGTGTTAGAATGAAAATAAATTTCTAAACTATATTTTTCCACACCTGGAAACCAGGTCGTACTCTAGCACAGACAGAATGCTTCAGTAGATAAGAGAATGAAAATAGTAGGTACGATTGTGTATCTGTAAATAACAGAGTAAATTATTTCAATGTTTAAAATATTATGAAGGAAAAACAGTGTTATGATTTATTTGTGTTTACTGTTTTTACTAAGTATAACTAAATAAAAATGCAGAAAAGAAACAGTAAACTACATTAGAGTTACAGTAATAGTATACAGTTAAGTATATAAACAAGCTATTAACCACACAGTTTATCTTTTAAAAATATCAGCTAAATCTTAAACTATTACTTAATATAAACCAGATTAGGGTTATGTTATAAACCCTTAATCTATAAAAAATAAACAGAGTTACAGAGTTTACCTTCTATCCTTTAGAGAACTCGGAATAAATTCTATGTTACAGAATAGTAAATAAAAACAAATGTAAATATAAACAATAAATAATATAAAACTAAGAATTTACATATTTAGAAACTATTTTATATTTACCAGACAGACTTATAACCTGTGAAGGAAAAACCTCAAGGTCGAAACACTAACAATTAATTTATCTATTATAAATTTATTTATTTAAATTTTTAATCCATTTACATTAATAATTATATAAATAAACTTTATAAGAAGATTACAGCATATACCTTAGACTTTTTACAGTCTTTTCTTAAGACAAATATCTTTTATAAACAAGGAAGATAAGTTTACACTTAACAGGTTAATATACCACCGCACATTTGTAATAGCCAAACCGAAGTAATAAGAAGCAGAGCCTAAGTAATAATTAATTAAAGAACATATTTAGACAAGGGTTTCATTTCTAGTAAACCCTAGCTATTATATTCTGGACAAGTAAGTATAAAATTATAAATTTTACATTACGATTGATCTACAGTCCTCACATTAACAATAATTACTTACCAAAGATATCTTAAACAGTAATATTCTTCAGTGACAGTTGAAGAAGGAAAAACCCTAATTACACAGAATCATAATTTACAAGATTACAAAACCATTGCAAAAACGAGACAGAGCTCGAAGTTAAAAATCCTTCTTTAAAACAAATGTATTACATTGTCAGGCCGTAAGGCTAAAAACTTAACCAAAATACATCACACAGCTCAAGGCCGGTATTACCCAGCATTGTAGCAAGGGTTTGTAAATAAAAATGGAAAACAACTTATTAAAACCTCCTATCTAACAAAGAGACCGAACATGCTTCCAAGCACTGAGTTTCTCCTTCAACAAACCCTTAATACAAGTAGGGAAAAACCCATTTTGAACTCAGGTCTTACCAGTTAGGGCCACGACATACTGAAGTCGGTCATCGTTTTTCTTCCACCGAAGCTTGGAACTATCACGGGTTCTTGTACAAGCATATTACCGAGCATTAGTTCAAGGCTCAGTTTAAAAACATAAAAACCCTAACTGTGTTAATAATTTGACAGAGAGTCCCCATAACAAAAACCAGGTTATCTTACCTACAAGTAGAAGAGTTGTCAAGCAATGAAGAGACTGTCACTATTTTCGCAATGTACACATAGGAGTTTCCAAACCCAATGCCGATCGTGGAGTAAAAACAGTGACAAATAAGCTTAAGCTTCGCAAAGTCGTGACAAGCCACGAGAAGAACATGACTGAGCTATGGACAAGCCAAGAGCCAAATACAAAAACCAGTAAACACTCACGCTGTAAGGTTCACAACCACGAATGTTTGCAATCAAAGTCTGAGTTTTGGAAACTACATCAACATCAAACAAAAGCTTTGGAGCAAGCAAGCAGAGGAACAACCTCTCATGGCAGCTATGGAATCTACACAGAGTAGCCCACAGGCCAGTGAAAACTTCGGAGGCAAATGACAAAGCTAATAGGGTTTCCAAGTCTTTTAAATCGCCAATGCATGGACAAGAGGTGACCATGTGCCCACCAATTCTTTTAACCATGCAAGGGTCGAATACATAGTCCATCTGCGTTCAATGATCAAATTATTGTTGCAATAATCAATAAACAATTATGCAATAAACTATTGAAATGGATATAAATATTCATATATGGAAACATAAACTTTATTCGATAATATCAAGGTCTATGATATATGATTAACAATGATTCCTTGTCATTGACCATAGAGTAGGGTCATGAAAACCTTGACATGGTAATATGCCAAGGTCGGCCATAGTAAGGTGGTATTGTACATAGATACAATAATTCATGCAACAAGCAATGATTCAAGTACTAAATTTCATAACTTGAGGATTAGTAATTTCACATACAAGCTACAGGTTGATAAATTCCATGACTAGTAATATAGAGGCAAACTAGAAAACTTGTACTCTATTGGAAATCTTACCTTCAAATTTGACAGAAATACTTTCATGAATAAAAGACAGTTACTTTACCTCATCAGAGCTTGCTTTTAAATAGTCAGTTATTTACTAGCATTTTAACATGCGACAGATATACTTCTTGCTACTTTATGAATTAAACTCCTACTTGATCGATTGTTACCTGTTAAACCTGTAAGAAACAACAGTCCATCTGCGTTAGCATAAATGCTAAGTAAGCCCAAGTTTTCAAAGATAGATTTCACCTACTTGCGAAAAAGTAAACTTATTAGTAAAACTGAAAGAAATATGAATGCAGGTCAATCTTATATACATTATGAAAATGGAAGCTCTATTAGTTATCGTAACATGAAAATGATTAATACTAAACATTAGACTGTTTCATTTTTCGCTAACCGCTAGTAGTTAGTAAACTGCGTATTCATACATTTTATGTTATCTTAAAAATTTTAAATTTTTATGAAATTTTGGGGTTATGACAGATTGCCACAATCCAATGACTTTGTACCAACAACTTAGCTATATTCCTTCTCAATGGAAAACATGTCAGCCTACTATGGTCAATCTATTTTTCCATGTCCTTCAAAGGGAATCAACTCTCTTTATCATATATAATTATGGAGAATATCTTTAATAAGGTTGGGTGCTTCTTCAATATTGGCTTGGAATTTTCCCTTAACTGACCTTAAATCCAATGGAACACAACTCACGCTTCAAATTGGATGTGTCATGAGGGACTTAGGGAGAACAACCATAATATGTCCACCAAAGGATAACATTACGAACATGTTGAAGTATTGTGTCCTTCAAGGACGCAACTTCAATATTTTTCCTAACAGTCAACTCACTCAGCAAAAAAAACTACATTTTTGTGTGCATCTTAATTCATGGAAAATGATTTAAAGGAAACACCAATCTTATTTGAATCCATGGTATGCCTCCCTCAAAATTATGTTGAATGATACATGAATATGGTTACTTCTTCAACATGCATGATAAAATCCCCAACATCAAAATGTCATCAAGTTTACCTAAAATATTTGGCAAATTTGTTGCCTCAATACTATCGAAAAGATGTTATGAAGAGGGGTTGAATACTTATCCTAAACTTGAGCCTGATATTGTGTCATAAAATACTATTACTTAATGATGACAAGATTTAAGCGCAACTGTTTAAAAAATACATGTCATCAAACCTTAAACTGCTAATGGGCTACTCCTTTTCAACGGTGTGTTGTCTTTAATATGAAGTTGATAGTGTGGATGGCCCAAGACTGTTGATTTGTTTCTTTTGTTTCCTTCAAGGTGCCCAACAATTGCAAAAATTGTTGCAACTTTCCCAAACTAATTAAGGATATGTCCAGATCCACCTAGAACTTTCCCATAATTGATGAGTTGGGGGGGGGGGTGTTTTGAGGTAGTGTAAGCGCCCATATCTAGTATTAAATCCCCCCTAGATGCTTGATAGCTCAAACTAAACTTCGATATCATTCAGAACATCACTCAAGTGAAACATAGTGGTTGGGTCAGGAAACCCAATGGAAAAGGAGAACCAGATCTGAAAACTTAATGGGATCTTGCTATTCAATTCTTGCACTAGTTCTTATTTATGCTCTATAGTATCTATGTGTTGTTATATATTTCCTTTTTCTAATTGGTTAATCTTTTCAGTGCTCTCGTCATTGACTTTGGTTCTTCCTTCATACCCTGCTGAGAAAATTGATAGGCATGGTGTGATATTTTCTTCCTACTTTGTGAGTTCATGTGCAACAAATAAGTTCTTGTAATTGCTCAGACTCCCTCTCCTTTACCGGTAGTAGTTTGTTTCTCTTCTTTGTATAAACAATGTTGCACATTGCTTGGATTATGCATGCCTTATTCTCGGACATCAGAAAGGGTTGTGTCCTAATAAGATCCTTATTGTACAAGTTCTGCCATTAGACATTTTTCTGTACATGTTGAGTAGGCCTAACAATTAAGAACTTGTGTTTCCTCCTAGTAGTTCACAGGTTCAAATCCGAAGGGGGTAGAGTATGTATATCTCCATAGACTTTAGTAGTTAAATCCATGTGCTAAGGAGGTCCCTTGTCACATGAACAAGGGGTTCTCATACAATATTGGGGTGAATCCATGAATATGGGTGTCTATTTTGGGGGGTCTTATGAGAAAATAAATTTGATTTTTTCATGTTTTTAAACTTTGGGCAAACGAAAGTGATATTTTCGTTTAGAATTTCACTTTCAAGTAAAAACAAAACTTTTAGAGAATTATGTCGTTTTGGAAAATGTTTGACAGTGTGTCCTTATAAAATGAAAGGACTAAAAAATAGACATGTTTGGTTGCGCCACTAAAATCATTGTTAAACTTGTGTTTTGCAAAAACAAAATATGTTACGACAATATACACAATATACTATTGCGATGACTATAAATTTGTAACCAACGGATCTATACACTAATTATAATATTTATTTGAATTCGATCAATGGGGAAACCTTGTCGATTTTCAACATGTGTTTGGTTGCACCACTTTTCTCGCAATTGACTATAAAAATAAAAAATCTACGAATACCCTTTTGAAGTAGACACTCCAATTAAGCATACCATATTTGTTTCAATTTTTTAGGTGGTGTATTTGTAAAGTTATATATTTTTCATTTCATCGCATGTTGAAAGAGATGAAACAAAACTCGATACATGTTAAGAAACAAAAAAAAAAATAGTGGATCTCACCTATACACAACAAAATCTATACCTACAGAAAGTAGATTCAATGACGAAACTAATGGTATCAAGTCTGACAGTCGATTTGTAGTGTAAGGCATCCATTTTACCTTCCGAAAATGGAGAAACCTGAAAATTTTGCAGGTTTCTGGTCTTAGAGGTTATTCGGCCAAACAATTATTCGGCCGAATAATGGTTCGGCCAAACAATTATTTAGCCAAACAATGTTTTTCCGTTATAGAACCGTTATTTACAACGCAAACGAAAAAAAATCATCGGCCGGAAAAACTTCCATTTGCCGAATTTTTTTTTAGCTCGTGTTTTTCTAATTATCTACCATCAATTGTTGGTTATCTATTCATAAACTATAAGTTATCCATTCACGACAGTAAACAATAATAATACATTATAATTTATCATATTACTAACACACCCACAAACAAAACATGTACTCTTTAAGAAGATACACTAGGCTTAATATATCCCTTGTCTATAGCAACTTGTGTAATTGTATTGTTCATTTTGTTAATTCTAGGATACTCTTATGATATGGAGCTCATGATACTAGTGTTGAAAATGACATTAGATCTATGTTAAAATCTAAATATCGTTTAGGTGGTAATACTAATATCTTATCACAAAATACAACTTCAAATTCCTTTAAAATAGGAAATTGTTCTAATTCCATTTTTTATTTTTCGGGATCAAATTCTTTAATTTTGATGCCATAAAGTTGACACCCTTTCCTAATACACTTTTTACATTGTAGTGCAGAAATTTGTCGTGTAGATAAAGGTCTATAAATTTCATTCATTATATGATACTTATCTTCCTCATCCACACTACTAAAATTTTTATGCAAATAGTCGATAACATCTTTATGAGATTCTAGCCAATCCATACCTATCAAAATGTCATAATATCCTAGGAGAAGTATATTTAAATTAATTAAGGTATCCAAGTCATTAAAACCTAATAACAAATCTTTAACTATCTCTGTAAATTTCATTTTTACCTTTGTCGCTAGCTATACCAACCATGCATTTTTTTGTTTTTCCTTACTAAGTTTACACTTTTCAACTACTTTTGTTTCAATGTAACTTAAACTAGACCCTAAATCGATAAGTATTGAAACATGTATGTTCAAAAATTTACCTTCTACTTCCAACATGGTGGATTGATGGTCCACCTGCCGATATTCCAAAGAAACATTAACTATAGGGATATTCCTGGCTATGTCATTCACAGTATAAGCATTTTGCAACGTGATTACAGGTTACTATTCCATCCTCCACTGGAAGTTTCGATACTCTTTACCCCATTGCTATTGGTTGAACCTTGTCTGTTGTAATTTTTATCAGTATGACCTCTTGTTCC
This sequence comes from Pseudotsuga menziesii, assembly GCA_001517045.1. Taxonomy (NCBI): domain Eukaryota; kingdom Viridiplantae; phylum Streptophyta; class Pinopsida; order Pinales; family Pinaceae; genus Pseudotsuga; species Pseudotsuga menziesii. The sequence continues at coordinate 24,075 of LPNX010073271.1, read as the reverse complement.
TTTTCCAAAAGGTGTGGGTTTAAATCCTTTCCTACGTTGATCGATCTTTTCAATTTTTTTTATTTTTCCAACTTCTACTCAATTTAGATATTTGTTTAAACAAATGGTAGCACAACTAGGCCTTTCTAATTGCTTCATCCATTGTTGAAGAATTTCAAACCCAATCTTTTCCTTATACACTAGGGGTAAACCACTAATAAAACTGTATACCTTAGTTTTTTCAACTCTTAGATATGGTACATAGCGTTGTAAATTTACAAACTCAGTTACAAATTCTTCCATGGTTAACAATCTTAGTCTCAAATCATTGAATTATTGATCTTTCTCGTCATAATATCGTTCTGACATATACATTTTTTCAATAATTTTTAAAAAAATTTCCAACTCAACTCTTTACTACATATGCTACTGACACTCTTAACCTCCTTCGACCATGGAGCAGATTTAACAACCAAGATTCTATCGCTTCCTCAAATTCTCCATCAAACATGAAAGGCCTTAACTTTTTGAATTCTCCATGTAACTCTACACGTCTTTTTTTTGTTTTTCATTATCCATTTCATCACCTTTCTTTAAATCCTAGGGGGTTATATGGAAATGCTATTTGTAGTTTGTTTTTTTGTAGTGCTCATTTTCTTTTCTTGTAAGGAACATAAAATAAATATAATAATTAAATTGATAATATTACCTTAGTATAAAAAATATTAAAATTCAGAATCAAGTCACTAATTACCTTAATAATAAAAAATATTTCTATCAAAACTTTCTAACAATTATAACATTCTCAAGTTCTCAACACTACATCTACAATCATACATTAACTAACTTTCATATATTTGCACCTATCAAAACTTCTTAACATTTCAAACATTTCCTAACATTCATTCATATACTTACCCCTATTAAAACTACATAACATTCATTTATATATTTGCACCTATCAAAACATTCTCTCCTAACATTCTCCCATTTCCACATACACTCCTAACATGACATTCCCCATATATTCATTCTTAAAATTAACATTCCCCTATATTCATTGTTACATTCAAATATTTGTACCTATCAAAACTTCCTAACATTCCTAACCTTTCTTAAGATTCATTCATATATTTGCACCTAACATTTTCTAACATTTATTTCAAACATTCATATATTTACACCTATCAAAACTTCCTAACATTCCTAACATTAACTTCCTAACATTCCTAACATTAACATTTCCATATTCATTCTGACTATATTCATTGATAAATTAGATTGCACTTATCAAAACATTCATTCCTAACATTAATATTTCCATATTCATTCCTCATATATTTATTATTAACATTAGATTGCACTTATCAAAGCATTCACTCCTAACATTTCCCTATTTCCACATTCACTCCTAACATTGCACCTATCAACACTTCCTACTATTCCTAATATTTCTAACATTAACATGTCCATATTCATTCCCCATATATTCATTATTAACATTACATTGCACTTATCAAAGCTTTCATTCCTAACATTCCCCTATTTCCACATTCACTCCTAACATTACACCTGTCAAAATATTCACTCCTAACATTCCCACATTAACTAACTTTCATATCAATTCCCCATATATTCATTCTTAACATTAAATTGTAGTTATCAAAGCATTCACTCCTAACATTCCCCTATTTCAACATTCACTCCTAATATTACACCTATCAAAACATTCACTCCTGACATTCCCAAACTCACTCCTAACATTCCCCTATTCCTACATTCACCCCTAACATTGCATCTATCAAAACTTCCTAACATTCATAACATTAACATTTTCATATCCATTCCCCATATATTCATTCTTAACATTAAATTGCACTTATCAAAACATTCACTCCTAACATTCCCCTATTTCAACATTCACTCCTAATATTCTCCTAACATTCCCACATTCACTCCTAACATTCTCTTATTCCTACATTCACCCCTAACATTGCACCTATCAAAACTCCCTAACATTCATAACATTAACATTTCCATATACATTCCCCATGTATTCATTCTTAACATTAGATTGCACTTATCAAAGCATTCACTCCTAACATTCCCCTATTTCCACATTCAATCCTAACATTGCACCTATTAAAACATTCACTCCTAACATTGCACCTATCAAAACATTCACTCCTAACATATTCCTACATTCACCCCTAACATTGCACCTATCAAAACTTCCTAACATTCATAACATTAACATTTCCATATTCATTTCTCATATATTCATTCTTAACATTAGATTGCACTTGTCAAAGCATTCACTCCTAACATTCCCTTATTTCCACATTCACTCCTAACATTGCACCTATCAAAACATTCACTCCTAACATTCATCCATTCCTATATTCACCCCTAACATTGCACCTATCAAAACTTCCTAACATTCATAACATTAACATTTCCATATCCATTCTCCATATATCCATTCTTAACATTAGATTGCACTTATCAAAGCATTCACTCCTCCGACATTAAATTGCACCTATCAAAACTTCATTACATATCTATCACTCTCAACTTCTCAACAAAAAACATTAATTTAATAAATCACATACATTCATTTATTTGCACCTATCAAAACTTCTTAACATTCCTAACATTTACATATATATGTATATAATCCCCAAAACAATATATAAGGTCAATGCACATTTATATAATCCAAAAAAACAATCATGAACATGTAATATAAATGTACATGTATATAATCCAAAAAAAATTCATGTACATGTGAGTTCAATATACATGTATATAATCCAAAAATTATGTACATGTGAGTTCAAAGTACATGTATATAATCCAAAAATTAAGCTCCTCCATGTCCAAGTCAACTATAACATATATATCTACATAAAAAAAAACAATGTAAATAATTCTCTAAATAGAAGTCCACCATTATCCTCGACCAGGGTCTTCCCTTGGACTCGTAACAATCTGCAACATGTATAAAAATAGATTCTGAATAACATAAATTATTTAAAAAAATTTAAACCAAAATCAAAGCATTAAAACATTAAACTAATATATCGAAGAATAATTCAATTATCAACAAAATTACCTCCAATTCTCTATCATCCAACAAAGTCTTATCTTTGCCTCTAAAAGGTGGAGTAGACCCAAGCTACAACATATATAAAAACAATTTATAAATCTTACAAATTATTTAGACTATTTTAAACGAAATAAATAAAATAAAATATTAAACTTACAATTCCAACACTATCGTCCAATGGAGTCTTTCCTTTGCCTCGAAAAGATCAAAGAGACCCAAGCTTCAACATATATAAAAGCAATTTACAAATGTCAAACATTATTTAAACTATTTAAACATATATATCAAAAAACAATTCAATTATGAACAAAATTATCTCGGTGCCAATATCGACATCCATCAAAGAACCTATATCTTCACCTCTAATTTCAATATGTTCTCTTCCCTTAAAATTTAAATTTTGTTAATAAATAATTCATAGTAAAAGTAAAAAATATTAACCTTAGAAATTAACTAAAAAAAAAACAAAAAAACATTAGCTCACAATAGATGAAAAATCATCTAAAAAGTTGGAATCTAATGAAACCTGCATAAATAAGTCAAATTAACAATAAGATACATAGTTAAATTTAAAAATATATATATCTTTCAAACTTAAATATAAATGTGTAAATTTTAAATATACCTGGGCCAATATGCTCTTCTACATTTCTAGCATTTTGACTAGTGGAGACTCTAAAATTATGTTCATTTAACAATCGGGAAAACTGAAAACAATAAACATTTATGTAATGTATTTATTACTATACATCAAAAAATAATTTATCATACATAGATATAATGTCACTAAAAGTTTAATTCATAATGAATAAAAAAAAATAATGGATTGAAAGTACACAAACCTCTCCTATGCTTGAGGTGTCATTAGATATTCTATCCGAAGCTATATTACGACAAAGATTCGCATAGGCCTTTAAATCTTCAATGCCCATACAATCCAACTCATCATCCATTTTGTATACAAAATTTTGTTGAATAGTGGCACGAGCCTTCTCTTGACTCAATCCAACATCAACTCCTACAAAAGCTGAAGTCAAACCTTCAGCAACATTATGCCTTGCAGTTGTCCCAACTTGTGATGTGGGCTCCATCTTTTATTTGTAAGTCACAAGCCTAGGTGGACGAGATATCAGAGGTGGAGGTCGAAGAGTACTAGGATCTCTAAGGGCACCTTTTCGATTGTATATCCTCCCCTTTCCAACTCCATAAAACTCGGAATGAATATCAGTATAGTCTGGCTTCATTCCTAAAAAAAACTCAGCATAAAAAAACCTAGCAAAATAATTAGGAACCTCATCGTTCCATGGCAACTGACCATAGGCTACAAGAAACCGATCATATAAAAAATGTGTAAGTTCAGGGTGCTTAAAATATTACACTTTCAATGCTTTCCGCTTTAGGCCCTCTTTGAAGTTGAACATTGAGTTGGCATGTTCTTTAGTCACCCTTTCCTTCACTACAGCCCACTTATCTGGACCCATTACTTCTGCCTTTCTTCTTTGCATCAAGGCAACAAAACCATCTATTGTTGGTCCAAGATCCTCATATACCTCAATGAATTTTTGTAAAGTTAAAAAAACCATCTCTATACTTTGTTTGTTCTCTGGAGCGAGATCTAAACTAGAAAGATCATTTTGCAGCTTGTCATAGTGAGCCCTACAACTTTCAAGAGTTGTTTGTTGAAGCCCACTTTCCCATGGAATCTCATTAGGTAAATCTGATGGATAGGTCGTAATGGGCGTACAACCCTCAGCTAGATGGACATATTGCATCCTTGCTCAACCTTCGCCACCTTGTGTATGATGACGAGCCTCTTGTGAGCCTTGCTATGCTTCCACACTTGTCTCCCGCACAGAAGGTCGAGATCCATGTTCACCCATAGATGATAAAGGGGAATCATCTCTACCACTATGACTACGTCAATGATCAGATGAATGCGAACTATACAATAGGCTCGAGTCTTGAGGTGAAGTCAACAATCTTCGATTTTCATTTTGGACACCGACTCTCGAAGGATGTGATGACCTCCTACGCTTCTGTCTCAAAGGTGGCTCTCTCTCCATTGGATATGATATCTACAAATTTACACATATCAATTTCTATATGTGAAATTAATCAACTTCAAAGATCTAGCTACTATTAAAATTAAGCTTTCAATGTAATATAAATAGAAAATACAAAGGTGGTATGAAAAAATAACATATATAAAGACAATGAAGCTTTTTCGTGATAAGAAAGATACCTAAATCCACTAAATACAATGGTATATGATGGTTGCTAAGCATGTTGTATAACATTTTGACCCCGACACATGTCAATCACTAAGGGCCTAACCTTCTACATCTTAATTAATCAACTTCAATGACCTAGCAACTATAAAAACTAATATTTCAATAAAAACCTAGATATCACTAATATTATTTAATAGTCCTTTAACTACATGTGCACGAACTACATTTTGCTAAGTATAAAATATAGTCTAAGGTAAGTGCAAGTACTTACCTACTCTAAGGAAACACACTACTACTGGCTACTAGCTACCTAGTCATTATAGACTTGTTAATGAAAGCATCACTATTAAATATACATAGAGCTTCTTTTTCTTCAACTGAACTTAAATTGTAGGTGAATCAGCTAGCTCATCCCTGAATCTCATAGAGAGAAAGTATTTCTAGATTATTCCTTGCCTTCTCTTCGTTTATCATCTTTAAATACTTCCACTTCCCTTCTTCTAAGCTCTAGAGTGTTTACAATGAATTATATATCCTAGTGCCTCTAGTTGTATAAAGTAATGAAGCGTCTAGAGACTGACTACATACACATAAACTTGCCTTTATCTATCTAACATTTTCTCTCTATGTTTTAGAAAAGCATGAAATGGCAATGTTACTTAATGCAATGCATCATGGACTAAGATACTCATAATGTGCCATGAGACTTATACTTCAGCTATTAGTTGTATGGACTAGAGCAAATAGTAGATGTTAAGAACAAAACTATATAGTTATTACACTACAACTGAAGTTGTAACACAGGGTAGTAAAATGAAAAAGTTTTGAAATCATGTTCCCTACCAACGAAAAAACATATAGAAATAAATTGTGTACTTAGGGGCTTGATCAACTCTGTCCATTTGGACAGAGCTGTTCAACTCTGTCCATATGGACAGAGCTCATCAACTCTGTCCAAATGGACAGAGCAGATTAGCTTTGTCTATTTGTACAGAGCTGATCAGAACTATCCATTTGGACAGAGCTGATCAAAACTGTCCATTTGAACAGAGTTGCAACCTGTATAGTCTTAAATGCCTATATGTCTCAAATATCATTTAAAGATGCTACATATTGGTGTAGTTATTTAAGCCTACATAACCATGAATTTTTTTGGACAGAGCTCTCTAAATATTTTATATTCATGTACATAGAAAATAAAACTAAGCTAATTAAAAAATTATGGAATTTTTTAAAACTGAGCTGTCTAAATATTCTATAAAATTTCATGTACATTGGGAACAAGAATAAGCTAATTAAAAAATATAGAAACAAAAAAAACATTAACAGATTTAAAGTTTTATATTGAATTTTATTTAATTAAAATCGTATAAAATAAGTAAAGCTGTCCAAATGGGCAGAGTTGTTCAACTCTGTCCAAATGGACAGAGCTATTCAACTATCATATATATTGCTTTCAGTTGTCATATAAATTGTTTACATAGGGCCTTGATTAGCTCTGTCCATATGAACAAAGTTGATCAGCACTATCCATGTGGACAAAGCTGTTCAACTCTGTCTATATGGACAGAGCCAATCAACTCTGTCTAAATGAACAAAGCAGACCAGCTTTGTCCATTTGTTCATAGCTGAGTAAAAATTAGAATAAAGATAAGCTAATCAAGAAATATATTAATAGAAAACACATTAACAGATTTCAACATTTATGTTAAATTTTGTTTAGATAAAATCATTTAAAGTAAGCAAACTGTCCAAATTGGCAGAGCTCAACTCTGCACAAATGGGCAGAGTTGTTCAACTCTGCCCAACTGGGCAAAGCTATTCAACTCTACGTTTACTACCATTGTAATTATGTCATTACTAAAATGATATGAAACAACCACATAACAATTTATACAATCCCTTAATAATATTAATATAATAGTTCGAATGGCTTACCTCACAGCCAAGAGCCAGCACAAGAAGACCACACCACGAGAAGATCACGTACACGTCGACAGAAAGATCTCCACGCAGGACAAACCTCCATGACATCCACGTCGAACAGACCTCCACGCCCTCCACACAGAATAGACCTAAACGCTAAACAGAACTCCACGATGTAGGGTGCCAACATGGTGGATACACACGTCAGATAGATGGGTGACGTGGACAGGGATGAGACAGGTGGCAAGCCTTGTGGCAAAATGAGACTAGTGGGGCGATGGGTGGCCAGACAATGACAACTCGTTGCGGGCCAAACAACGAAAATGGGCTCGCAGCTAAGCTTATATAATAAAAAATTATTCAGCCGAACAACTATTTGGCCGAATAATTGTTCGGCCGAATAACTGTTTGGCTGAAAAATTATTGAATTGCCGAAAACAATTACCGGTCAACAATTTGTTCCGTCAAATTAAACGGTTACCGTTAAAGTTTATTCGACCGAATAAAGGATTAGTTATTCGACCGAAAAACTATAAATATTCGGCCGAATAACTTAATTATTCGGCCGAATAAATATAGTTATTCAGCTGAATAAATATAGTTATTCGACCGAATAACTCCCGCTATGTTGGTTTGGCACCCGATTCTCACGGAAGTGTTACCCAACTTCACGTTTTCACCCATTGGTGTTTAGCTTGGTAACAACCCTTAAAATTAGATGATTATTATTGTATATTCTGAACAATATCTCCCAAAGAATTTTTCTAGCATTCATTCCTAAATTAAATAAACATATTTGAGAGTGCGGAAATTTCTCATCTTTCAAAATCTTAGGATCATGTTGTTCAAGCAAATGCCATTACACTATATTCTAGCTATTAGCTAATATTGTCATCATCTATAATTGAAAGCTCATATAGAGTCTTTTAGATCACCCATGGAACATGGCTCATTTCTTTAGCGAGATGATGTTTAAAAATGAGAAGATGTTTGCACATATATACTTTGGATATTTCCCTTTCACATGTCGAAAACAATATGAGCTAACCCTTTGCACAGTTCTAGGATTCCCATGGATATTTTTAGAGTTATTTTTCAATAATTTTAAAAATTTGCTTAAGAATTTTAAGTATGCATGTTATAAATTATAGATATCCTTGTGAAAAATAAGAAAATATATATTTAAATCATTTTCTAATCATTAAAACCACACATGAAATGTTACTAAGATATATAAAGGATGGATGTCCTTTCAATATTCCTCATAATGAAGCAAGAACCTAAATCATTAACATGTGGCCCCTACCTCTTCCATGGCCTCAGTGATTGTTACCATAATACCCATAGGTGACATTAACCTAAACACAATAAATGTCACATTTAGGAAACTGGTATAGAACACACAGATCATTATGAGTGAATATCAAAAGCTTAATGATTGGCACAATTGGAAGGATGAAACTTGAGAATCAACTAAACACATCCTCTCATCTCATCATCCATATCAAGTTATTTCATTTTAACCAATTTTTTTGACCAAATGCTTTACTTTAAGATATAATAACTAGCAAAAGAACATTAATTTCAACATGATTGTTTGGAAATATGCATATATACAACTAAAAAAACAAAAAGCATATAATAAACATGTACATCACAAGAAAAATAATTGTTTTCTACACATTGTGTTTACCTTAGTAACATAATGAATGTGTAAATAGAAAAGCTACATCTACAAAAGTTATGTTGAGATTTTTGTTCCACAACAATTGAAATGTATTTAATTATATTTACTACTAACTTTTATAGACAACAAGTCAGAGCGCAGTGTTTTTGCAAGGCTGATGAACAACCTAACAACCTAGATGTAAGTTGCATCTATTTTGTGTGTACCTGGTCAACCTACTTAGCTCAAAGAACAATGGTTGAAAGAATCCATCCACAAAGGAAATAAGAGTTGTGAGCAACAAAGTCCTTGCCTTCGAAATAAAAATAAAAATAAAAACTAAAAAGTACTAGCATAGAAGAGAGACTTGAGAGAGACTTCAACCTTATATAATCACCCACAACTAGATTAGAAGAGAGACTTGAACCTTATGTCCTACCAATCTTTTATTAAAAAACAGTTTTAACTATATGCAAATTAACGAGCCATGCAAAGTAGATGGCCACAAAGAATGTTGCAATGAACCACTAGAAAATATTATCCATAGAACATAGTGTGTCCTTCATGCCATGCATTTAAATTAAATTAAAGAAAATGGGTGAAAAACATTAACCCATTAACCGAGCGGTTCATTGTCTACCATAGAGCTCGTAAACTACTAGAATTCTTAGTAAGTCGATACAAATTAACTAAAAATGATAGTAAGCTAGTACACATTAACTAAATGTGAATTGGAACCTTGGAAATATGAAAATGTACAATTCACGTATCATTTGACGAGAAAAAGAAATTGGCAAATGAAAATAATACAGATGAAAACGATGAAAAAATTAATAATAAATCAGGTGAACAAACCATGTTAATCACACTACTAGAAACTACTGAAGGACACTTTGATCTACTAGACCGGTTGATTCCTTTATCTTGTTCGATAATTGTCACATCTCCAAGCAAGTTATTCCTTAGCAAAGAGATTTGGAGGGAATATGAGTTCTAGATGATACTATAATTCTTAGAAAAATTATCTGAATATGGAAATCCAAAAGTTGTGACAAGTTGCGCAAAAATTAAGATACTTATATCAGTGTTTGGGATTTATATGAATGTTGGGGGGTTGTCCAAAATATTTGCTTTATGGAAAAAAATTGAGAGAAACATATAAAGCAAAAACAACCATAGTTAAAACCAAACTTGAGTTATAAATCCCAATTATGTAAATGGAGAATCCAATAGTGGTGGTAGATGAAGATTTGATTATTAAGGAAGACAACATGAAAGATAATCTAACTTGTTGCATGATGTATGACAATTATCTCTTATTCATGCTTATAGGATAGAAGTCAAAATAATATAGTGTCCATTTATATTGCTCCAATTTTTGTCCCTTAGTTTAAAGGACTTTCATATTTACAAGGCGAAACCTCTCCTTTTAATTTGGTGTTTACTATTTGAATGGTGGCATATGGTTATTCAATATAAATGACTAAACTAACCATATACATACCGAGTGCATATAAAAGATTTTAATTTTATTGGTAGAAATTAAAATCATAAATATTTTTAGGGATTTTTATGCATCCAAGCACATATTGGTATGGATGATCATTCTATGCATTTCTGTACTTTGGAATAATATTGGTGGACTCTGTATGTATTTTAAATTTCTTATTTTTTCTTAAGAAATTTAAGAAAAAAACAAAATTTAAATCTATAGGTTTGAAAATACTTGGAATGGATGTTCACAGACCGAGCTAAAGCCAAAAAATATTAGGATGTCATGCTCCACATATTACATCTAGTACATTCAACTATCAGGCTACCTGCAAGTAAAACAATTAATGCCTAATTCTCCTTCAATAGGATAAAGATTTGACCTGAACTTAACCCGATTGTACTTCCTTCCCCCCCTTATGGAACTCCAACCAAAAAAAAAAATCGTTGTGTAGGAACTTGATGTCAATTGAAAATGTGAAGACAATGGTGTTCTGAGTAAGAGAAAGCAAATGAAACTATCAGCATTTTGTTTTTATGATTGTGAGAAACTTACATTCCCAACCAAGTAGTCATGTAAAAACAAATATACAAAAAATTATATATATGATTGCTTCAGGAAGATTGTAAAATTTATAAATCCAATCTATGTATCTTAACCCGACATCTAACCATTGCAGATAAAGATCACTTGATAATTGATAAATATGATGGATTAAGATGATGTACTATGTTGTGAAGTGGTTACCTTGGAAAGAAGGAAATTATAGCCATCTTGTTCATTGTCCCATGCAAATTCATATATGTCGTCATCAACTATTGCTATTAGTCAGTCCATCCCACGACCTAGGATTTTTTATATGATCTAGTGGAACATGAATCATTAATTTACAATGATCCAACCAAATCCCAAAGAAAAATTGCACTTAATATCACCTAATACAATTTTGTGAGGGTTCATTGCCACAAATTCCACTCATTTTTCCTTAACCTCATTTCATTTTCATTTTCAATCGGGTCTAGTAAACCTATCTAAAGAAAAAAAGTTATTAACTTGAAGTCAAAGGTTTTGCTATCAATTGTCATTTTTTAAATTCACCAATAAGAAAAATGATATTAAATTTAAAATTCACCAATAAGAAAAATGATATTAAATTTGGAATAATGTTTTTAAATTTGGGATTGTGTTTGTGATTGATTTTTTAAAAGTATTTAATAGTTATTTTTAAAATTAACCAATAAAGGAAATTATATTAAATTTGGAGAACTGTTTTAAAATTTGGGATTGTGTTTGTGATTTATTTTTTAAATTTATTAAATAGTTTGAGATTTTAAAATATAAAAAAAATGTAATGTTGTAGTTTTTTTTGTAAGTAGATAATCAAAGTTTGTGATTGATTTTTTAAAATTATTTAATAGTTCGAGATTCTTAAATATAAAGTGTCTAAATGTTGTAGTTTTTAATTTTTTTTAATTTTTTTGGTAAGTAGATAATCCAATTCCAATTAGGTATATTCATTTCCAACAAATTCCAGAGAAAAAAACTAGATCCTAAAACCCTTAGACAATTCTTAAAAATACTTATCATCTTTAATGGAAACAAACCTGTTGTTTACAATCTTGGAAGAGAATGAAGAAAATAGATGCAACTGATATTGACAAACAATGAATCAAAAAAATAGAATGAAATTAGGAAAAACAAGAAAACTTTCCTAAACTCTCCTCCTCACATCAAGGAAGTTTCCTTGCATACTTTCCTCCTCACATCCAAGGAAGTTTCCTTGCATTCATAATAAGAAACTTTTTTTTTTTGAATTTTTGTATTTTTAATTTTTATGGTATAGCACCAATCATAGTTGAAAGAAATATTTTTGAAAATTAAAATAAATAAATAAATTGAACCAAAACTGTAGTCACACTTTAGAAATGTTGAAATATTAAATGCACTTCTATGAAATTAATTGAAAAAATTGAAAACAATGGCTACTACAGAACTAATAATTAAGAAAAAAAATAAAAATTGAAACATAATATAAACATAATGTTCAACCAACACAATCTGTATTTTGGCTTGGCTTCAATTAAATCATAAATTGCAATAAGTATTCATGTCTTAGATGATAAAATCTATGTTTATTTGTTTATCTCATGGTTGGCATAGCACAGAAGGAAATATTTCAATCATGTCTCCATTGTTCTCAGAAATTGCCAACTTGAGACGAACCTTCTAATAATCATGTTTGTTGATAATGTACCAACAATGACTTTATTGATCTTTTGTACAATTTTCCTTAATTTCCCCTTATCCGAGTTGATTGCAAAGATTGATAAGGTTATTCATGATATTACGATATATAAAGATAACAAGGATTATGCACCCTATAATGTTTCCATTCTAATTTAACTTTTGTATTGCAGATATTCCTCCCCAAATCAGTTGTTTTATCAAGCATTTATTTAAGTGTCATACAAGTTCTCCCTTTTATGAGCTAGGATCATTCCATCGTCCCTACATAATCTTCAACATGATAACTACTCCAATACACACTTTGATCACACAAATCTTGGTGCACATACTCTTTTCCCTATTGTCTCTTGCTCCATCAACTATTTTAGAAGGAAGTTGTCGTATGGGACATTGGTAACCTCCTGTAAGGTTACCAATCTCCTCAAGGATGCAGATTGGTAACCTCCCAAGAGGTTACCAATCTCCTCAAAGATGGAGATTGGTAACCTCCTGGAATATTTCAAGACAGATGTAATTGGTGAACTCTGAGTTCTCAACTACATGCACTACATGCAAAGAAGAGACAACATGAAGAAGATTGATTCATGGCAATCTTAATATGCCTGAAATTTAGAAAGAAGCATCCCCTAAAGGACTATCCTCTCAACAAAGTGGGAATCTACCTTGTTTGTGATCAAGATCATCCTATGAAAAACCACCCCTCGCTTCTAGGAAGGTTGTATATGCTGAAGCAGGAGTAGAAGGACAACATGTCTGCTTCATATCCCAAAAGTTCCCATGGAAACCTCGACTTCCAGCTACGATGTCAAATCCAATGCAATCATTTAATCCTTATTGGAATAACATATAGAAACCACAAGCACCACAAGTATCCCAACCCTGCTACCATCCCATGCATCAACAACCTTGGCCACCTCCATATCCACAAAAAACACCGTGGGAACCAAATTGGAGAATTCCATCCTTTGGAAACCAGCAACAAGCCCATCTACAACCTCCTCACCAATTCCAATTTCCACCCATACAACCACCCCCACAACCTCAATCAACACTATCTTCGGGCAACCCACTCCTAGACCACTACTTCCTGCACAACCTACCCCTAACACTAATAATAAAGTGGGGCAGCCAATATTAGCTATAGAACCAATAAATTATCCCACATATTCCCTTTCCTCCATTGATTGCAATGATATCACGTTAAAATCTGGGATGAATATTAATAATACTTCCTTTCCTATACTGAAAAAAAAAAAACCATTAAAAGACACCAAATCAGCTAGAGGTCTAATAATATGAGAATTATTATTACTTGAGAAATCTAATAAGCGTTGAAAGAAACAATACATAGGTTAAGATGTTGAATGCCCTTCCAAGCTTTTCTACTTAGAAAGAACCCTGCATACATTTAAGTAAGGAGATAAAATGTGTCAAGACACTGAACTCCCATGACAGAAGTAAATAGCTAAGAAAAAAAACTCAATGCTTGCAATTTAAGGCTTTCATCAACATACCAATATTCTTGATAGAAGTAAATAGCTGTAAAATATAACTCAATGCTTGCGATTTAAGGCTTTCATCAACATACCAATATTCTTAAATAATATTCTATATCAATTCATTGCTTGCCGATTTTGCTAAGTTAAAATTGCATTCAGTACAACGCACAAAATAAATAAAAAACACATGATACTAAAAAGAATATGAGGGTTTGATCCATTTGAAACACGGGATGCTCTTTTTTTTCCAAACTCTCACTCCTACAATCACGCTACTCCTTCAACCTTGAAATGAGGGGAGTTTGATATTCACTTGTCTTACTCTTTTTCTTAGTAACTTTCATTTTATTTTCTGCAATTCTAGCGTGCTTCCTTTGTACCGTCAATGGCATGACAAGCTTCTTTGGAGCTTTACTTTGTGTTTTATTTTATTTAGGCTAAATTTAATTGGGCTAGATAAACATATTATCATAGATATATTTTAAATCTGGATCTATATAAGCATGGAGAGCATTTTTTTTAATGCAGTTTGGTTGTTTTCGGGCTTATCATTTTAAGTTTTCCTCACATATGACTCTCATAGTACTTTATCATTATAATTTTTTTTATTTCTAAAAAAAATTAGTACAATTTTTAAACAATATCTATAAAAATAATAAAAAATATACATAATATTAAAAAAATATTGTAGAATGGATGAGCATATACCTGCCTTACATTAGATTGGCATTAGTGTTCAGCATGTGATTCAGACTTGTCAAGAAATACTCGCAACTCCCTAGATCTAAGTATATGTTAGAGATAGCGACAAAACGCATTTTTAACCTTAGTTTATAAACACATCCTACACATGATAAGAAGAAGTTGATCAAACCCATATAGGAGGAATGAGCAGAAGCTAATGGGACATGGCCCTTTGGAAATTGATTTTATTGGAGAAAAATAACATATACAATCTATTAAAATGAAATTTGAAGCAAGAATGAGGGTAGTTGGAAGCTAACAGTAATAGTGGACCCCTGGCCAAGTGCACAATATTTATGGGTTTATCTTCCGTATTTCATTAAGGTTAATGTTTGAGTCTATATCAGACATCTAGTGTATATTCTTGGCACACTCCATCCAATTTCCATTGTGGCAGTGTGGAGAGAGCCTCCACATTACAACGTGGACTGCTTGTGAGTGGTTGTTCCCATCATACAAGGTCTATGATATAGCTTTCCTTCTATGAAATACCAATTAAAAATAATATCGCCCACTGCTTATGAGTGGTTGTCCCCATCATACAAGGTCTATGTTATTGCTTACCTTCTATGAAATACGGATTAAAAATAATTCAGATTGACGTTTTACCAATCAACATGGGCCTCATGTTCATTTTATGACTACGTGTCAAATACTTTTTGAAATGGAAAAAACATTATGTGGAACTTCAAACTCCATGCCTGATGGAAAGGGATCTAATTTCTTGAGGTGTACATTTCTTTACCATTTGGATCCTTCTCAGTACAGTTTAAAATGAATCTATGCTAGTTTAGTTTAATTTATTTTATTTTATTTTATTTAAGCCCATATGTAATATAATTTTAATTTTTAATATTTTTTTATTTATATATGTAAGCATAATGTGAAAGGATCTCTCCCATACTAGATTGGAGAGCACAAGAAATCTCCACCATACTAGATTGTTACTAGAATACCCATAGGTGACATTAACCTTAACACAAAATAAATGTCACATTTAGGAAACCGATATAGAACCCACAGATCATTATGAGTGAATATCAAAAGATTAATGATTGGCACAATTAGAAGGATAAACCTTGAAAAAACTGAACACATCCTGACATCTCATCATCCATATCAAGTTATTTCATTTTAACCAAATATTTTGACAAAATATAATAACTAGAAAAAAAAACCATAATTTCAACATGATTGTTTGGAAATATGCATATATTACAACTAAAAAACAAAAATCATAATAAACATGTACATCATAAGAAAAATAATTGTTTTCCACACATTCTATTTACCTTATTAACATAATGAATGTGTAAATTGAAAATCTACATCTACAAAAGTTATGCCGATATTTTTGTTCCACAACAATTGAAACGTATTTAATTATATTTAACATAATGAATGTGTAAATTGAAAATCTACATCTACAAAAGTTATGCTGATATTTTTGTTCCACAACAATTGAAACGTATTTAATTATATTTAATACTAACTTTTATAGACAACAGGTCAGAAAGCAATGTTTTTGCAAGATTGATGAACAACCTAACAACCTAGATGTAAGTTGCATTTATTTTGTGTGTACTTTATCAACCTACTGAGCTCAAAGAACAATATTTGAAAGCATCCATCCACAAAGGAAAGAGTAACAAATTCCCTGCCTTTGAAAAAAATAAAAATAAAAACTAAAAAATACTAACATAGAACATAATATTTTGTACACAGCCATAATAAATGCACAGTTAGAAAAGAGAAAAACTTTAATTAGTAGTTATATAATCACCCACAACTAGATCAAAAGCGAGACTTGAACCTCATGTCCTACCAATCTTTTATTAAAAAACAATTTTAACTATATGTAAATTAACGAGCCATGCAAAGTAGATGACCACAAAGAATGTTGCAATGAACCATTAGAAAATATTATCCTGAGAACATAGTGTGTCCTTCATGCCATGTATTTAAATTAAATAAAAGCATATGGGTGAAAAACATTAACCCATTAACCGAGCGGTTCATTATCTACCACAGAGCTCGTAAACTACTAGAATTCTTAGTAAGTTGATACAAATTAACTAAAAATGATAGTAAGCTAGTACACATTAACTAAATATGAATTGGAACTTTGGAAATATGAAAATGTACAATTCACATATCATTTGACTAGAAAAAGAAATTGGCAAATGAAAATAATACAGATGAAAATGATGAACAAAAAAAACAAGTGAACAAACCATGTTAATCACACAACCAGAAACTACTGAAGGTCACTTTGATCTATTAGACGAGTTGATTCCTTCATCTTGTTCGATACTTGTCACATCTCTGAGCAAGTTTATGCCTTAGCAAAGAGATTTGGAGGGAATATGAACTAGATGGTACTATAATTCAAAAATTATCTAAATATGGAAATTTAAAATTTGTGACAAGTTGCGGAAAAATTAAGATGTACTTATATCAATGTTTTGGATTTATATTAATTTTGGGGGTTGTGCAAAATATTTGCTTTATGGAAATTTTTTTTGAGTGAAACATATAAAGAAAAAACAACCACAATTAAAACCAAACTTGAGTTATAAATCTCAATTATGTAAATGGAGAATCCAATAGTTGTGGTAGATGAAGATTTGCTTATAAAGGTGGATAACATAAAAGAGAATCCAACTTGTTGCATGATGTATGGCAATTATCTGTTATTCATGCTTATAGGATAGAAGTCAAAATAATATAGTGTCTATTTATATTCCTCCATTTTTGTCCCTTAGTTTAAAGGCCTTTCATCTTTGCAAGGAGAAACCTCTCCTTTTAATTTGGTATTTACTATTTGAATGGTGGCATACGATTATTCAATATAAATGTCTAGACTAACCATATACATACCGAGTGCATATAAAAGATTTTAATTTTATTGGAAGAAATTAAAATCATAAATATTTTCAGGGAGTTTTAAGCATCCACACACATATTGGTATGGAATGATCATTCTGTGCACTCATGTACTTTGGAATAATATTGGTGGTCTCTATGTGTATTTGAAATTTCTTGCTTTTCTTAAGAAATTTAAGGAAAAAACAATTTTTTAAATCTATAGGTTTGAAAATACTTGGAATGGATGTTCACACACCAAGCCAAAGCCAAAACATATTAGGATGTCATGCTCCGCATATTACATCTAGTACATTCAAATATCAGGCTACCTGCAAGTAAAAAAATTAATGCCTAAATCCCTTTAAGTAAGATAAAGATTTGACCTGAACTTAATGTGATTGTACTTCCTCCCCCCCCTTATGGAACTCCAACCAAAAAGAAAAATCGTTGTGTAGGAACTTGATGTCAATTGAAAATGTGAAGACGATGGTGTTCCAAGTAAGAGAGAAAATTAAACTGTCATTGTTTTGTTTGTATGATTGTTAGAAACTTACATTCCCAACCAAGTAGTCATGAAAAAAGAAATATACAACAAATTATATATATGATTGCTTCAGGAAGATTGTAAAGATTATAAATCAAATCTATGTATCTTAACCCGACATCTAGCCATTGCACATAAAGAGCACTTGATAATTGATAAATAAGATGGATTAATATGATCTACTATGTTGTGAAGTGATTACATTGGAGAGCAGGACATTAAAGTCATCTTGTTTATTGTCCCATGCAAATTCATATATGTCGTCATTAACTATTGCTATTAGTGAGTCCATCCCATGACCTAGGATTTTTTATATGATCCAGTGGAACCTGAAGCATTAATTTACAATGACCCAGCCAAATCCCAAAGAAAAATTGCACTTAATGTCACTTAATACAATTTTGTGAGGGTTCATTGCCACTACTTCCACTCGTTTTTGCTTAACCTCATTTCATTTTCATTTTCAATCATTTTTGCTTAACCTCATTTCATTTTCATTTTCAATCGAGTCTAGTAAAGCTATCTAAATAAAAAAGTTATTAACTTAGAAGTCAAAGGTTTTTCTATCAATTGTCATTTTTAAAATTCACCAATAAGAGAAATGATATTAAATTTAAAATTCACCCTTAAGGGAAATGATATAAAATTTAGAATAGTGTTTTTAAATTTGGGATTGTGTTTGTGATTGATTTTTTAAAAGTATTTAATAGTTATTTTTAAAATTAAGCAATAAGGGAAATGATATTAAATTTGGAGAACCGTTTTAAAATTTGGGATTGTGTTTGTGATTTATTTTTTTATTTTATTTAATAGTTTGAGATTCTTACATATAAAGTGTCTAAATGTTGTAGTTTTTTAATTTTTTTTATATTTTTGGTAAGTAGATAATCCAATTCCAAATAGGTATATTAATTTCCAATAAACTCCAGAGAAAAAAAACTAGATCCTGAAACCCTTCTACAATTCTTAAAAATACTTAACATCTTTAATGGAAACAAACCTGTTGTTATAATCTTGAAAGAGAATAAAGAACAAAGATGCAACTGATATTGACAAACAATGAGTCAGGAAAAATAAAAATGAAATTAGGAATAAAAAAAAAACTTTCCTAAACTTTCCTAGTCACATCAAGCAAGTTTCCTTTCATACTTTCCTCCTGACATCCAAAGAAATTCCCTTGCATTCATAATATGATTTTTTTAAAAAAATTTTGGTTAAATTTTTTTATTCTTAATTTTTATGGTATAACAACAATCATAATTAAAATATATCTTTATAAAAATTAAAAAAACTTTAATCACACTTTAAAAATGTTAAAATTTTACTTGCATTTCTATCATCCATTTGAAACACGGGATGCTCTCTTCTTTTTCAGACTCTAACTCCTACGAACAAGCTGCTCCTTCAACCTTAAACGAGGAGCGTTTGATATTCAGCTGTTTACTCTTTTCCTTAGCAACTTTCTTTTTATTTTCTGCAATTCTAGCATGCTTCCTTTGCACAGTCAATGGCATTACAAGCCTCTGAATCTTTGGAGCTTTACTCTGTGTCTTATCTGATTTAGACTAAAAGTCTGATGATATGTGTTGACATGTTTTCTAATGCCATCCTCCATAAGTAGAAAATTACTGTCATAATATTTACCTTATCAAATCTCCTGCCTAAGCGTTTGTTGTTTGTTTCGGCTAAGCTTATCCAGCATGTACGTTCATGCTGGATAAGCCACCTGCCCTGGGCCCCACAGCCGGTCAACTTGGTGCATTGACAGAATTTTACAATAATCCGGCAGCCTCATCTGCCTCCATCTCGCCACCGCCACACCACCACCACCGTCGTCCTACTGCCACCCCACCGCGTCCTCCATTAATTATCTACCAAACCCGTCCTCTATCCCTATTTCTTGGTCATTTCTCGTCATGATAAACGATACTTTGAGAAGATATTGCGTTGAAGATTTTCATGTTTTTAAAAACTAAGCATTTATGGAACTCTGTAATTTGTTCCCATTCTAGCGCTCTTTAGGATTATCATTGATCACGCAGAGGAGATTGCTGGTTTAGATTACAGGTCATATCTCAAAATAACAGATCATGATTTCAGATGGCAGATCACGATTTCATCGCAGCACCAAAACGCTATGGATACTGAAGATCGGTTCAGATCGTAGACCGCTGGTGTGGATTGCTGATAAATTGGTAGATCGCTCAATTTGGATCGCTGATAAATTGGTAGATCGCTCAGCACCTCCAAATAAGGTTTTCTCTGGGTGTTATCGGCCATTTTAAACATAAGGACTTTGGGATTTATTGTAAAGGAATAGTGGCCTTGTAATTGCTTCATCCAAAATAATTTAGTGCTGTTATTTTTTCCTTGAGAAAGTGCATCTTATGCTACATCGCAAACCTGTTGAAAATTGGAATACATCATGTATTACATCAATCAGTCTGGACATTGCCTAATCTTCACAACTATCCCAATGTAGGCAAGAAAGCCTAGCATGCCCAGCTTAACATCGACTTCCGAGTTGGCTTTGTTCGTATCATTTATGATTTGGTTCTTTGCTGTTATTTGATGACACTGTGTTTTCTGGTCTTTTTGTTAAATCCATATTGTTACAGAGAAATTGGCATTTGAATCTAATTTCACCTTTTACATATATAAACAAAAACATCAGTTTAAATTGTAGTGCTTCACTGCCCTGGAACCCCAACAAGATATTTTTCTTTGGAATCCATGGAACACGTTCTCTTCTACACTTTGTGATAGACATGGTTTCTACTGGAATTGAACTAGCGGGGCGGGCATGGTTTCTGCTGGAATTGAACTAGGGACCTCTGATTGGCATCAAAAGTTTCTTGTTTTTTTCCCTGATTGATAGGGAGGTCTGTATCTAATTGATAGGGAGCTCTGTATCTCTTAGTGTTGATTAGGTTCCTTCTAAACCACTATACCGAGCCTGGATTGTTGGTTTGAAGTAGACTGAATCGGAGGGTTGAGTACTCCATCTGGAGATTAGAAGTTGTATTTTGTGTTTCCTACTCATATTAAAAACAATCATCTTCTTGGGAAATCGAACTAGGATTCACTGTTCAATGACTATTGTTTGGGTATTGTAATTTTGTAGTTTTACTAATTACATTTTTCAAGTTGGATTGGAATTGAACCATCAACCAACAACTACGCGGTCCTACCTGAATTTAGTAGATTACTGTTGTTGTTTTACTACGCGGTTCTAATGAATTATATATCTTTCCAGGTTGAAAACTGGGATGCTAACTTTTCTTTTTCTAAAGGCCAATGTTTAAATATTTGGAGCTTGCTTGACCAATAAGCAAGTTACTACTATTGACCAGTTGGAGCATCTCATATGAGGGTACTTTTTTCCTTAATTTCCATCTTTTCCAATTGCTGTCTTTTGACAGAAAGGTCATCCTATCTGTGAGATATTTTTTGATATAATCATCTTTTCTGCAGTGTTTTTTTGAGATCTTATCCTCGGTGTTTTTTGCATAAATTTGCCAGTTTATTTCAGGGCTGGGAAATAGATAGAAAGGGTGCATCACATGAGAGAGTGGACAATATTCCCCTTTGAGTGCAGGTTAACTGCTGAGAATGGTGTAAGCTTCACTATAAGCCACGACCAACATCATCCTGTAATCATTTTTGTATGCATTTCCAGGATTGGCTAAGGGTGGACCTAGTTAACATTTTATAGGATTAATTAACTCTGATCTAGTCAATATGGGCCCATAAACCCTCTTGGAGAAAACACCCTAGGATTAAGTTGTGTATACAATATATATACACAACTCTCATTTGTAATTTCACATATCTTGTGATCATTGGTTTACATATTTTATACAAGTGACTTAACCTACGATCACCATAAAGTGTTGCACTCTATTGCTCATGGGTAATTTTTCTTCCTAGTGCTCTTGCTCTTGGTTTATGTTTCTCCAGCACACTTGTGTTGGCTTATCTTTGCTTTAATGCAAAATTAGGGTTTGCTGGTTGGGCCCATTTGATCCTTTCTCTCTTCATTGAATCTCAACATGGGATTAGAGAAAGTGTGAAACTCCCTTACCTAATTCTGTAGTTGATATGAGGCTAATTCTGTAGTTGATCTAA
>LPNX010073261.1:423726-437509 GCA_001517045.1 Pseudotsuga menziesii | reverse complement strand
AATTTACATATCCCTGATACAGCCTATCATAATCTACCAAAAAAAGCCACTAAATATAGCTTTCCAATCAGGAGCATATAAAGAGCAGTCTCTCTACCATAAAAAAGAAAAATTAACCAGCAGCCGTAACAAAGTAGGTTGCTGCATCCCCAAAAGCCAACGCAGTCCCAAATCAAGAAAGAAAAGTGCATGCACCATTTTCAACCGAATCCTATCAGTCCAGTCCATGGAGAGTACACAAAGAAATGTTGAAAGCTTATCCAAGAAAGCACTTGGAGAAAAGGAAAGTTCTGAGCCTAAAACAGTGATACACCAGGAAAACTGCTCAACAATGATACAAAAAATAAACAATGGCTAAAAAATCAAAACTATAAATCTTTTCATGCAGAAAAAAGATGAGTAAGCCCCTCAAAAACTAAAAAAAAAACTTTTTATAGTCTAATATAAAGGTTGTGTAATTCTTTTCATGCTTAACTTACAGCCACATATATCACTTAAAAAAAAATACAATAGGAGGGTCCATAGCAATATATAAACCTGGCTTCATATTGAGGCAAAAGCAGTTCGATGACCAGCTTCAAATACCATGTTTGTTCCCAGATTTCTACTTCTAGTATCCAGCTGTAGCAGATGACCAGAGCCCGCTACCACATTCTAGGAACAGGCTTTGTGGAGGTTATTCTTTGCTTGATGAGAGACAGAGTATGTTGTAACTGCCATACAGTTTTCTTACTTCATTGTTTAGCCATTTAGGAAATAAAGGGATCTTTTCACAGTCCTTCTAATTTATTGCACATTCTCTGAATCAATAAAATCCATTTCGACATTCTTGGATCTCTCGTATCACAACGTCGGTGAACATTATACAGAGTTAGGGTTTGTTCGTTTGGGGTTTATCTACGAATTTTGTTGAGCAGAAGGTGCGGTAACTTTTGGAATCGGGGTTGTTTATGAATCTTGACCAGAACAGGCTGTAGCTTTTCCAGAAATACAACAATAAAAAATAAAAATAAAACAACAATCTTGAAATACATCCAACACACTAAAGCTATTCCAGAAGACCAACCTTTCCCTCTCTTGAGAAATGATCTTCAAGATCCTTTTCTGTAACACGAGTAGAGAGGCCTATGACATAAAGGGTATTTCCAGGATTCTCTGCTTCATCATTTCCCCTCCGTTGCCTGGAAAGCCAGTCAATAACACTTACTACAATTAGTTCTGTCCACATGCTAGCAAAATCATGAACCAAGTAGAATTGCAACTGCAGGGTGAAAACATGGGTCTTTTACATCCAAAATCATGTTAGTTTCTTCATACATTACCTGATAGGACTACGAGATCTAGTTCTTGATTGCATCCGATGAGGTGAAGGTGATGGAGAATACCTTTGTATAAAACCATCATTGTCAAACAATTGTTGGGAAAAAGACAATAAAAGGCTTAATCATAGATCTAAGAAATTTGAAATACCAGAAGGGACATAAAAATAATGAGTTGTCTCCACACAATAGTATATCACATTTACCATATCATATTGGTTTCTACTGGCTTAAAATGAAAATTAATTTATGCTACAATTGTTTGTATACTCAAAGGCATGACTTGAGAAAAGTGGATGTAGATGCAAAGAATAAAATTGGTTTTATGTAGTTGATATTGAAAGTGGTCTTGCAATAATAGCAAAAGGTACCAGTGGAAATAAAGGTTGGAGAGAATATAAAGAATGCTCACTTCATCCACTGTCAGGCAT
Source organism: Pseudotsuga menziesii (assembly GCA_001517045.1). Classification (NCBI taxonomy): domain Eukaryota; kingdom Viridiplantae; phylum Streptophyta; class Pinopsida; order Pinales; family Pinaceae; genus Pseudotsuga; species Pseudotsuga menziesii. The sequence continues at coordinate 435,759 of LPNX010073261.1, read as the reverse complement.
CTAAGCTCTGCATGGTACATGGTTACATGGTTGGAAATAAGAAGTGAAAACTTCAACAAACAAACATGCACTCATCCACAATTAGCTCTCTCCATTGATACAAGCTAAAACTCTACTGCTCTAAGCTGAAAATTTATCCTAAAAGCGGAAAGTCCTCACTTGTTGCTACCCTTGCTTTTCAATTGAAAATTGAAAATTTGGGACCTGCAATGAAGACAGAGATTGCTTGGAATGGAGATATGTTTACCTTTGAAGGGTCTATACCAACAAGAGAACAAGCTCGTGCAGCTACTCCAATGTTTTCTACTGCCACTAAAATTATAGTAGAAAATGTTTTCTTAAGCATTCCCCGGATCGTAGCTCATAAAAAACCTGGTAATTTATAACATGCCAAAAATGTCTCCCAATACCGGAAGAAAATGCTTCTCCTGATTTGCTAGACTTTAAACCTTTTGCATTCAACGGAGCATGGTCGTGGATTCAAATCCCCTCGAGGCATAAGTGGAAACACCCAAAAACACCAAAATAATTAAATCTATAAATAGCTTACCAGCAAGCGTAATACATTTGTAGCGCCCAAAAGCCCAAATCCGAAATTTTCAAAAAGTACTCTGAGACACCACCTTTGCACCGATTTTGTTGGAGGGTTCGATTATATGCCTTCGCTGTAGCTGAAATTCCGCTAAAATGACTTGAAGGCCCCGAGCTTCGTCTGGTCCGAGGTTGGAAGCAAAAGCCCAAATCTGAAATTTTCAAAAAGTACTATGAGACACAGCCTTTGCACCGATTTTGTTGGAGGGTTTGATTATATGCCCTCGTTGTAGCTGAAATTCCACAGCATTTGAGTCTGTGTTCAACAATCAGGAAATCACCAAACTTCACCAATGAAAAAGAAAATTGTGTTCACGAAAAATTATAATAAAGCAAGTGTGTTTTGTTAACATTCAAGAGCAAAACCATTAAGAGAACAGCTCAATCATGCAGGTAAATAATAGATATTTGTACTCGAGTAAGCACAACCAAATACATAAAATCAAAATCCAGCTAAAAATGGCTGAATATGGATCCCCATCAAACAATGGTAACAACATCCACACTGTGGCAATCCCGAAGCCAAGATGTGCGATCTTTGAGAATCTCTGCAACCTGAATTAAACAACAAAAGATAAGAACCAATTCCTGTTTCAACCTGCAATGAAGACAGAGATCGCTGGGAATGGAGATATGTTTACCTTTGAAGGGTCTATACCAACAAGAGAACAAGCTCGTGCAGGTACTCCAGTACACCCATGTGAAATAATGACAATCCCTACTTAGTCATGTGATATCAATATTGATAATAATGTCAAAAGAGCAAATATTTGGAAGGAAAAAAGCCACGTGACAATTTCATCAAGTCATGCCTTTGAGTATACAAACAATTGTAGCATAAATTAATTTTCATTTTAAGCCAGTAGAAACCAATATGATATGGTAAATGTGATATACTATTGTGTGGAGACAAATCATTATTTTGATGTCCCTTCTGGTATTTCAGATTTCTTAGATCTATGATTAAGCCTTTTATTGTCTTTTTCCCAACAATTGTTTGACAATGATGGTTTTATACAAAGGTATTCTCCATCACCTTCACCTCATCGGATGCGGTCAAGAACTAGATCTCGTAGTCCTATCAGGTAATATATGAAGAAACTAACATGATTTTGGATGTAAAAGACCCATGTTTTCACCCTGCAGTTGCAATTCTACTTGGTTCATGATTTTGCTAGCATGTGGACAGAACTAATTGTAGTAAGTGCTATTGGCTGGCTTTCCAGGCAACGGAGGGGAAATGATGAAGCAGAGAACCATGGAAATACCCTTTATGTCACAGGCCTCTCTACTCGTGTTACAGAAAAGGATCTTGAAGATCATTTCTCAAGAGAGGGAAAGGTTGGTCTTCTGGAATAGCTTTAGTGTGTTGGATGTATTTCAAGATTGCTGTTTTATTTTTGATATTTAAATTATTTTTGCTATGTTATGCAATTTTTTTTGCAGGTTATTGATTGCCGCCTTGTAGTTGAACCTCGAACGAGGATATCACGTGGTTTTGGATTTGTGACAATGGACAACCTTGAGGATGCTGATCGATGTATAAAATATATGAATCAATCAATCCTTGAAGGGCGCTTCATCATAGTGGAGAAGGTAAAGTGTCTCCATGCCATTTTTAATCTAACATGCAATGGAAAGTAGCTGTTCATTGGGGTGATATGACAGGTAGTTTTTTGAATTTGGATTTTTCATTCTTTAACATTAAGTTTTTGGTTACTCAGAGTATGTTGCCTCAACTATCTTGGCAGCAAGGCAGCTGTTTAATATCAACATGATGAGCCATCCATCAACTTAATCAGCTTGATCAATGCAGCCAGCTTTATTCTTTGCAACTAAATATTTCAGACATTGCCCAACTAAACAACCTGAGCATTTCACCAACTAATCAAGTGGGACATTTCACCAACTAATCAGGCATCTAAGCTCTGGTACCTCACACTCAAAATTGTGCAAATGCCTAGAGGTGCATCGGAATTATTGAAACTTGCATGCTAAATTTGGTGCTCAGAGAGAATTTTTTTACTTGTCTTTGCTATCATAATCATTCACTAGCTCTCTGTTAGTATTGAAGTGTTTGCATGGTACATGGTTTCCTAGCATGCCTGCTGTGCAGCACTTTGTTAGAGTTGAAATGCATCCTAGTGGATATTTGATTCGGCCCTGTGAAGGTGGAGGTTCTCTAATTCATATTGTTGACCATATGGATTTGTAGGTATGGATCAATTTCTTTCACACATATTCAACATTATTCATTATATGATTTTGCTTGAGTTATCAGGCTCTCTGTAAATATATAAGGACATTAGAAATACTAGATTCTAATGTGCTTTTCATTTTTAAGTAGATTCTCCTTAAATTCAGGTATTTCTTCTTTGCTGAAACCTTAATCTTCAGGTTTTGAATTTTGAATGAACCTCTGGTTTATCCTCATCCCGTTACACATTTTTTATAACTTTTGCTTCTTCTCCATAAAATAACTACCCATCCATAATTTTCTTCTATTTTCGAACTTCAAGTTTTGTTGGGCATGAAAAATGGTGATTTAGATCAGTCAACATTAATGTCAGAACTTCTGGTTTTTCTGGGCAGGAAAAATGATCATTTAGATTATTTGGTGAATGGCGGTCATCTCCTATTTTCTCAAAAACATAAATTCAAAGTATCATTTTCGAGTTTTCTTTTAATTAATCATTACTCAAGTATAATAACTATTTACTGAATTGTTGCTAATCATGCTCAAGCCAGGTTCCCTGCTTGCGAGAGATTTTGACCCACTGAGTTTTTGTAATTGAGGGTTCACAGTGCAAGCTAGCTGCTAGATTGAGCTATAGTAGCAAACCAAAGACAGTTTCCTCAGTGACCCCGACCTTTTAGCATAGATCTATTTAATATATAACTCATCAGACTTTAAATAAGAAAGACATAATTAAACTGTTTAATCTATGGACAGGTCCATTTAGTATAAATCAGATCTGATTGGAATAAAAAATATGCTTCCTAAGCTTTGCAAACAGATCCTTTATAGCCAAAACCATCACCCCTGGATTCTTAACAGTACCCAACATTGTATGTGTTTTCCCTACCCCTGTCGCCCCATAGCAAAATACAGATCCATTTCTCCCTTGCAGAACACCCTCAATAAGCTCTGCGGTGCTGTACATTTTCACCCCCAAAGACACAAAATGGCCATGAATTGATGCTACATTTTAAAATTCAAGTATACCAAGCATGAGAAACTGAATAAATGTCAACCAACATACCTAGTCATGTAGACGTCCTCTTGCTCAGCAGTGTCAGGGAAGACTGCATGAAATGCATAATGCCGGCCACAAAGCCTCTTCAGTCTTAGGTAGTCAGTCTCAGAAGCAAATTCAGTGAGGTAAAGGTCTGTGTTGTTAACAACACGAACACAGCTACGAGCGCCCGCTTCATTTTCTTTCTTGGACAGAGGGCGCACTCTAACATAAACCATAATTCTTTCCACCTGTCCATCTTCAAAAACAGGGTCCGATAAATCCATCTCCTGTTTTCCTTTCATAGGAACAGTCTTGACTTCTCTTTGCCCATCTACGATACTGAAACTTTTGGGCACAGTTGATGGCCGTTCCTCTATGCCTGCACTAGGGTTTGGAAAAGCAAAGCCTTCTGCTAGGTTAAATGAGAGCCTTGAACTGCCCAAATTGCTAGAACTGGTATACTCATCCCCAAGAACAACAACCTTTGTCTCTGTTTCCTTAACCAAATTACAAGTACCTGAAACCCTAGGTGGCTTTGAAACTACAACATGCGTCTGATGTTCTGTCTTTTTCTTTGTACCCCTTGGCATCGTTTCTTCATTGACAGCAAGCTTCAGTCCAGGATGATCGTACGTTACTCTCCTGGCCGGCCTAGTTGATTTATTGACCTGTTGAGCGTAATAAGCTGCTATTCGTGGTGCTGCGGCTATGGATGAGAATTTTCAAAGGCAAATGAATTTAACAATCATCATGAGTTAAATAAGTACCTAAACTACACGTATATTGTACATTATCATGTGGATTTATGAAGAGATAACAATGCTAAAACATAACAAATTTAAGCAAGATGTTGCTCATTAGATATATCAAGATAACATCTATTCACAGTAAAAGGTAAAATTTATCTGGCATACCAAAAATGCCCAAGCAATTGTCAGAGACCCTTCAAGGATTTTCCAACAAAGGTACAAGTCCCTAACAATGATCTTCAGTTCAATAATAAACTGAGCTACAATTTTTAGTATATTGTCATGTGGAGATATAAAGAAACAACAAAAACTACTACATAACAAATCACAGAAATTTACGCAAAATCTTGTTCGATAAAATATATGAAGATAAGATTTATCAGACAAAGCTTTGTCTTGACCTTACTTTAAGTGGCCCACATATCTAGTTGACCAGAAATTAACTTATAAATACTATCACTATCATATCATTTAGCAAACACTCCACATTAGTTCCATCGAAGCTTCATACATTAGTCAAAATCTTTTCATATCAGATTCATGCAAACAATTATTATAAAAGTGACAAGCAATGAAAATAAAAGAGCCTTGCAGATTTTACTTGATACTCCATCTCTAACAATATTTATTTCTACAATTATTTCTAACCAATATTTAATAATAAAATCATGTTCAACTTTAAAATTTTATCAAAGATATAAACCTGAAGCTTTTCTGGAGATTGAACAACTTGAGAACGCAGTTGAGAACCTTCTTGGGTCTTTTGTAGCAGCAAGAAATCTGCATTTGATATCTGCAACCAAAGAAAGTTGTTGACTTCTCACCATTAAGGCATTAAAAAACAAATGAAATTGCCTTGTTGACCTTTTATCAAAAAGGGGCTGATACACAAAAATGAGCAGAAGCATTAGCAACTCTCCATTTAAAATCACAGCTTTTATTTCTCAGAAAGTATAGACGAGTGCACTGGGAAAATCACTCATCATAATGCTCAGTACAGCAGGAGAACCAAGGACTTTAACAAATGGCAGAAAGCCAATAAAACAGTTCACTTATAATGAACTTGAAATAATGTTTAAGCGAATAGAACTAATTCTCCTGCTCTAAGTTCAAAATCTATTTAATAATTTAGGTAAAGGCCAATGGAAACACTTTCATATAGAGGGCCAATATAACACCAAATAACTCTCCTAATTATCATCTAAAATGGTCAGATAATTGTCAATAGAAAGTCATTTCCCATTACATAAATGAGATTGTCATTTCTGCTTCCACTCTTGAAACTAATCTTTGTGTTCATATTCACACTATCTTATTTAGAACAAGGATTACTTGGCAATTATTTTTTTAATTATATTTTCCTAAGAAAATTAATTAAGACAGCTGAATATCTCTGTATACACACTCACACATACAAACTAAGTAGAAACATGTGGCAAACAATTGCCACAATAGCTTTCCTATCAATATTGCTGGATATTCTTTTTAGAAACTGCAAGCCCGCGAAAGCAAAAAAACCCACAAAATGAAAGATATTACCTTATTATTATAGTCATTGATCTTTTCCTTGAGATTCCGTACTTCGGCCTGCAGATCAGATTGTTGTTTATTCAGGGACAAGATGTTTTGCTGCAGATCCTTGATTTCAGCCTCTAGTGCCTGAAATAAAGGCTGCTTTGACTGTCTCTCTGCCTCAATCTCGGCCAATTCTCGTTCCAACTGATACCCAAAAAACAGAATAAGCATTCAAATCTAAACCAGTTCACTTTGACAAAAAATATATGACGCGAATTGATTATTTTTCATATGAGAATTTGGACAGAAAACCTCAGTTTTCCTCTCTTCTATCAGCGACTCCTTCTCCAGTTCCTTGTTGCATTCCATTCTTGATTGGCTTACTGCTAATAATTTCTCTTCCCTGCGTGCGAAGAAAAAAAAAGCAAGAACTCATTAAAGCCGATATCAAACATTTCAGAGCATATGATGTTCACCTCACCTATATCGGCAGAAATTGATGAGAACGCTGAAGAACTTGATGGTACGCTGGGGATTGGGCCTGAAAATATCCTTCGAAGAGAAATCGTGGGCTCCAGTGGCCTGCATTATCTTCTGAATTTTGGAAATAGAATTGACAATGGCCGCAGATTCTCGATGCAAGTCCTGGTCTTCCAGCACCTCCAAGCCGCAGAAGACCGGCAGCTCCATCTCGTTCCTGCACGTAGAGAAGAAGCATAAACCCTAAACCTTAAAACCCGCTCTCATTCTCGCGAATTCAAGTCCAAACAGGCAGATGCATACTACATACCATTTCAAGAGTCCATGGCAGTCCATGGCAAGAGATGATATTTGTGAAATCTTTCAGAGGAAAACCCCAGTTTCTTCAAGTCTATCGAACCCTAAGAGCTGAATTTAATTATCAAACCCTGAGAGCTGCAAATTCTTCTCAAACCCTGAGAGCCAAAATTATTCTCGAACCCTGATAACTAATATTCTGCCCCCGTGTTTTATAGCTGCCCAAATGAAATGCAAACATTTGTAAATTATCAAATGAGAGGCAAAAATCTTTTGCATTGTCAAATGAAATACCAAATGCCTCTCAGAAAATCTATTTGTGATGCAGAGTACGTCAAATGGAATAAAAGAAACACTTTTATTTAAACAAATAGATTTAGGAATGCAATACAGAAAATGTTGAAAATATTGAGCAGGGGATAGCAGTAAAATTTACTTACCAACAAATTCGAACAACTTACAAGAACAGAGTTTGGAAGGCTGTTATTGGGCAGGCGAGACAAAGATAGACACTTCGAATCCATGAATGTAATTGTGAAGTATTGGTGCAACTGCAGAGGATTTAGTGTTTGTTTGATGATTTGTACTCTGGTTCGTCCCAGCTTTGGTCATGAGGTCTGTAATCATCTCCTATCTCCCCGGAGCTCGTAAATTTGCGAGTTTCAACGATCTTAAGAGGGATCCGGGCAGAATAACTCGTAATTATAGGATTCCTCTGTATTTTGTTCTGGAAGAGGATTTTTTTTTGATTTCCTGATGTAAAAATGCTGGTAATGTTCGAATGTTTTGCACATTTTTAATGGCTTCGCTCCGGCGGTGTAAAGAGGTTCATCGGGTATGAGAAGAGGTCGAACATGCCAGGCTCTGTTTATCGAACACGCAACAGATCGTCCACATCAAACACGTGTCCACATCATTTATCGAACACGCAACATATCGTCCACATCAAACATGTGTCGTAATCTCATTGGAGCCATAGACGAAAGTGAACAGTGGTTTTCCGAACTTGTTCGGAGAGAAACGCCTTACGGCGTAAACATGGGTGTAAAAATAGGCACAACACTGGGCTCAACACTGGGTGCAACATTAAGCTCAAACATAGATGCAAAAAAAGACATCAACCATGATGCAACACTAGGGGCAAACCTAGATGCAAAATACGACATAAAGCAAGATGAAACATTAGGCACAAACATGGATACAAAAAAAGACGTCAAACAAGATGCAAAATTAGATGCAAAAGGGGATACAACATTATAAGTAAAATTAGATGCAAAACTAGATGCAAAACTAGACGCAATATTGGGCCCAAACTTGGATGCAAACCTAGATAAAACGCTAGATGCAGATTTGGACACATAATTTGATGTAAATCATGGTGCAAAATTGGGTGCAAAAATCGATTAAAAACTAGGAGGAAAATAAGACACAACATTGGATGCAAAAATAAGCGTCAAACTGGGTGCAAACAGGGATGTAACAAAGGATGCAAAAAAAGATGCACAATTGGGCGCAAATAAGGGCATAACAAAATATGCAAAAGATTGGACGCAAAAGTGGATGTTAAAAAGGATGGGAAAAAATATGCAATAAACAACGTTTTATGAAATTGTACAATAGCGCCTGGTTTAGCGCCAGATTGTTCACCACAATTGGGAAAAAATTACACTAAAATTCGGTGCTAAATCCAGTTTTTGTTGTAGTGTAGCATGTGTTTCCATAGAGTTATCAACTTAATGAATGTACTTCATAGGTTCTTCCTATGTTTTCTTTTAAAGATTAGGATGTTGTATAGATTGATGAATACAAAAGAATTTGTGAATGACCAAAAAATTTCATCCATCAACCTCATGAATTTTATTGGTGCATTATGTTAGATTTTTATCATTTAAGCAATATGATCTTAGGATATTATTGTAGAGAATAACATGCACAAAAATCAATCACAAGAGACAATAGACACAAGATATTTTCCTCAGGGAAACCATAAAAGAGAAAACCCTGCAACTTCCTTAGAGATAGAATGAGCACCAATGGCAGCAGTAAAACCCAAAGATAGAAAAGATGATATCCACAGTTGTTCTCTCTCTCTCTCTCACTTGAGAGAGCTTCTCCTCTCTCACTCATGCATCCGAGTGAGTGAGTGTGTGTGTAGAAATGATGAGAGCCTAACTTCTATTTATATTCTTTCGTTTACTTTATTTCCACTCCAACATATCAGCCTCATTTAACAATTACTTACCAGGGCCGACATCTCTAGGAGAGTCTAATAACCCCAGTGCCCCACAACTATGGGGAGTTTTCCCTCTGATCAACAAGGAGGGTTAACCTTGATTCAATTATGGGGACTATTGCCCCGACTTACAATGGAGGGTTACCTTCAATGACTTTACATGACTTGTTTACATTATTGAATCTTTCGATCGAAACATCGGGGCATGACATGACTCAATTACATTATAGATACTTCCCAGAATAAACATTGGGGTACAATACATAAGATATACAAGTGAATACATTCTGAAGTTACAAATACATCAACACTCCCTCTTAACTAGGAATGTATTCTCTCGACACAATTTATCAGCACAATTCTTCTTCCTGTATCATTTGGATCATCATCAAGTCATCTTCATAATCAAGTCATCTTCATCGTCAAGTCATCTTCATTAATTCTAGATCATATTTGGATCTAGATCATCACTGGATCATCATGGAGTATGGCTCATCACTTGATCTGGAGCATCACTGCATCATCATTAAGTTTGGATCATCACTTGATCTAGAGCATCACTTGATCATCATTGCTTCTTCCGATATCTCAATCAAATGGTGCTATCTCTTCATTCTTCTCGTCATAGGAAGTTCTACAGAGCCAGCCCTTTTTCATGCTGGTTCTAGGCCTAGCCTCCAGGTAGGTATTCATCTTCTTCAACACTTATATATGACCATGAGAGGAACACATCTAAGAACCATGTCAGAATGGCCTGCCTAGCACTTACATCTTTCGTTTTCAAAGAATGGCTCTCAGCTCTAGGTTGAGTGTCAGGACTGAAACAAATTCTTGGTAATTGACCAGGTGCCTCCATTCTCCCAGAGAATAGCCTTTCAACACTAATCTAAGCTTCAGTCCCAGATTGAATCAATTTCCTGGTAACTGACCAGGTGCCTCCATTCTCCCAGAGAATGGCTTCTGTAGGTCTTCATCAACTTTGACGTTACTGTGGAATCCTCAGGACTGATTATGTGCGTCAACAAAACCTTGAAAGAGCATCCTAACATATACTATACGATCTCCAAGGATCTTTTACATGTGACCATCACAAAACCTCGAAAGAGCATCCTAGCACAGACTATAGGATCTCCCAGGATATTTTCTATGTGACTACCACCACAAAACCTCGAAAGAGCATCCTAGCACAGACTATAGGATCTCCTAGGATCTTTTCTATATGGTCAAGAAAAACCTTAAAAGAGTGTCTTGCAACCTGCAAGAACTCTAAAGAGCATCCCGGGACTTTTACGAGTACATAGCTCAACCTATCGGATCTCTAGGGCTGATTACATGCCTCTAGTAGCAAAACCTCGAAAGAGCATCTTAGCACAGACTATAGGATCTCCCAAGATCTTTTCTATGGTAAATGCACAACCTGTCCACGACCAACCTGTAGCAAAACCTCAAAAGAGAATCCAAGCATAAACTATCAGATCTCTCAGGATCTTTTACATGCTATCCACAGAGTATCATATTGATACTCATCACAACATCATCCTGATGCATATCATCATCATAGCAGAAACTAAAGCATTATCCCGATGCTCATCACACAATGATTACATCCACATCCATGGGAAGGATCCTCCTACCATGCTTGGAATGGCTCCTACAAATGTGTCCCATCACTTCTTCCTCGAAGTATATTCTATTTGAAGAACACCAAGCCTCTCTCTGAAGTACTCAAACTTCACCCTGGCTAGTGGTTTGGTTAACACATCTGCTATCTGCTTGTCCATCGCAACACACTGGAGCTTCATTGCTCCTCTCTGCACCATATCCCTGATATAGTGATATTTGATCTCTATGTGCTTCGACCTGTCATGGAACACTGGGTTCTCAGACAACTTCACACAACTCTAGTTGTCATAGAAGATACAGGTAGTGTCCAATGGGATATCAAATAACTCATACAATAGCTTCCTGAGCCATACTGCCTCACAACTAGCCGAACAAGCTGCGACGTACTATACTTCGGCTGTGCTTAGTGCTACGTAGGATTTCCTCCTGCTAAACCAAGATATCACACATGATCCCATGCTGAAGCATCACCCTGAGGCACTCTTTCTATCTGCAGCACTGCCTGCCCAATATGAATCAACATAACCCTCTAGGTTAAACTTTTGATTCGCATCATACTTGAGCCCATAATCAATCGTACCCTTCAGGTACCTCAGAATATGATTTACAACAATTAGGTGAACATGTTTAGGATCTGTAAAAAACTGGCTCAAGGTGTTCACTGCAAAGCAAATATCTGGTCTCATGTTTGTTAGGTACATCAAGGACCCAATCATCTGACGATACATCGTGGCATCAACCGACTCTGATGAAGCAACACTCAATAGCTTCAGGTTCGATGCCATAGGTGTGGTCATGGCCTTGCAGTCCATCATCCTGAACCTCTTCGGGATCTCTATTGCATACTTCCCTTGTCCCAGGGAGATTCCATCCGCATTCTGCTACACCTCCATTCCTAGATAGTAGTGCATCATATCCAATTTCATCTCAAACTCGACAGCAAGTCTCCTTCTTGCAACTTTAATGAGTTCCTCTTTTCTGTCAGGAACAAGTTATCAACATATAACATGAGCATCACTAGTCTTCCACCTTAAAATTTGAAGTAAAGGTTGGTATCCACTTTACTCTCAGTAAAGCCTAGAGTCATCAATAATCTGTCCATCATTTTGTACCATGTCGAACCTTAGGATCTTCTACAGTTACTACCTCTAAAGTGGAGCATCATTCTCCCTTTGCCTTTCGTACTCTATGCATTGAAACATTATGTACTGGAGTGACAAGTAGCTTCCTCTGCTACTAATATTCTATGTATCCATCTAGGGTCACTGGATACCAAGATCCTCTATCTTTGAAAGCGTTCTTCTTG